>ML776636.1:1228606-1246196 GCA_009831015.1 Picea engelmannii
GCCTTCATGTAATATATCCCTCCTCCACATTGACTAGGGATTGTGACATAGGTTATTCCATGGTGTCAAGGTGTATGCGACACTTATACGACACTTTATGACACTTAGGGTGAGGTACCTAGGTGTGCAAATTTCATGTGTAATAGAATGCCCCCTAAAGTGTGAGGTTAGAAGACAGAATGATGGTCGAAACACTTTACAAATCTTTAAAACAAGGGTGTAGACTCAGAGAACCTAATAGAAGCTGCACACAAACATCCAACAAATATTATGACATGTTTCAAACCCAAGGCAGGCATACCTATGCTTGGGTGATCAAGACTTGCAAGATATGGCCGCCATAAAATACACTGCGGATCCATAATTATATTGATAAAAAGGTATAGCCACTGAAGATACACTATGGATCTATACTCCCATGACCTGAACTGATTGCAGCCATGAAGAATACACAATGGATCTATGAGATGACAAGACATAGCCATGACCAATACAAAGTGGATCTATGAGACAGTATATGTGTCATTGTTCAAAAGAAACTCCTTCGCAACCTGGGCAAAGTACATATCAAAGTGATCACTCAACCCAGGGTCTTCTTACCGATATCGATGTAGTATGAATCTAACCATGTGAATAGATGTCCTGATGTTGAACATGGTAGAAACCACTTGATTACCGGTCAATGATGTAAATCGTTAACAAGCACGAGGGAGATCACCATTGATGTCAATGATTCCCAAGGTACTTCTAGTACATTCCAACGAATGTGAATGGATGAGTTGAAGTCGAACATCTGTGGAATCATTCGATCAGAGGTCAATGATGTAAACCCATTGTCGAACGTGAGGAGGCCTTCCATTGAGGCATGCAGGTCCAAAGTACTAATTGGTTTCTAAGTCTAGTTCCTAGATAATGTGTTGAAGTCGACAGGAATAGACTCATCGAAGGAGGGCCCTTATGTATCCCCCATCAATGACATGAAACAGAAACAAAGATGTAATTGGTAGATCAAATGAACATGGACTGACACAGGTATTGAGACAATATATTTGTGATGGCTGACTCTCGAGGTGGATACTTCCCTTGAACACTGAGGCACAAGAGCAGAAACATGACATGGACCAAAACACGATGATGCAATGGATACTGTGACTTTCATCGGGTGACCCAAAGGAGTAAGAAAAAATCAGAGGATTGGTTCAGTGCAGAGGTTCAGTGGATTAAGATGTGTGCAAAGACAAAGTGCCATGTTCAAGGGAGACTCTAAGAGTTACTGGTAAGGTTCTCAAAAACTGCTTAGCTTGCTTCCTTCAATTTTTCCCCCATCCAGATAGATGAGTACCTCTTTTTAATTTAACGAGCTCGAGGAGGGTAGCACATTCTCGATATAACTCACCTTCAATAAGTTCCTCTTCCTTTGTTTAACGAACTAGAAGAAGTAAGGGTTCGGTCTCGTATGGGCCTATCAATGTTTGTTTTAACGAGTCCAAAGATAGAAAAATCGAAGGTTTTTCATGATTATAGAGTCTGGAAAAACACTTAAAAGAGAACTCTCTCAGTTCCTTTTTCGTAAAGTAATCTGATGAGACCGAAAAAGAGATAAACTATCGCTCGACAGATGTTTTCTTCAAATACTTTAACGAGCGTGAAGAGAACAAGGTTGCTCAGCAATCTTTTCATGTTTAGAGAGCCTGAAAAGAACTTAAAGATGACTCCAATGTTGTCCTTTTTCGTAATGTTAGTCTCACGAGGCTGAAAAAGAGATAAATTATCACTCGAAATACACCCTTTCAAACCTTTTAATGAGTGTGAAAGGAAGCAAGATCACTTGGAAATCTTTTCATGTTTAGATAGTCTGAAAAGAGCTTAAAGGAGACTCCAGGGGGTTCCTTTTTCGTGTATCCATACAGGTCCGAAAAACAGATAAAAGTCTACCCAGATGCATTCTCATGTATTTACGAGCACGAGAAAGAACAAAGACTAATCTTGGTATGTCCCTAGCTTGAAAGATAGTGGCTTAACTCCAGAATGATCATCAAAGGTTGGAGACATGCCCTCCAAGCTTCAACTCATTCATCGGCTCTGAGATTGTCACCAATTTCTCTACGAGATAAAAAAAAGGAGAAGGGTGGATGAAAAGAAGGTTCAAGAGACGTGACCAGTTCATTTTTTAACGATCTTGACACAGGAAAATAACTATGCTCATGGCCTCTGTTTCATTTTTTAACGAGCATGCCATAGAGAAGGGAAACTATGCTCGTGACCATTGTTTCATTTTTTAATGAGCTTGCCATAGAGAAGAGAAACTATGCTCATGACTGCTTCTTGATCATGGCTTCCAAGAGGATAATTCTCTGGAAGGACACTATGTCAAGGGACAAAACTCGGTCATGGATTCCAAGAGATCTTCACTGGATGGAAGATAATCACTCTGGAAGGAACACATGTCGAGGGCCGCGATAGGGGTAAGGAGATCAGGCTCCAATATCCCTACCGAAGAGATCACCATGTCAACTACCGGATCTAAATCATCAGAAGTTGAAGTCATTGGAGACAATGCCACATAATTGACATGTGGCGAGGGCGATACTGTCTGCATATAAGAACCATTTAGGGAGGTAATCTCATCAGGACCGATCAATGAAAGTTGATTAATAGTCACAATTCTTCCATCGTGAGGGAAATATATCAAACAGAAAAGAGTGGACACAATAGCTTTCATGGAATAGACATAATCCCACCCAAGGAGTAAAGCGAAATCCAAGGGGTCTCGGACTACCATGACATCAATAAAGACAGTTTTCCCTCCCAAAGTTATAGGAAACTAAGGGAGGGTCCCTAAAGGTTGACTAGTTCTTCTGTTAAAAGATAACAGATTCTATGTAACTAGTGCAAGCTGCGGACAACCCAAAGCGTACCAAGCAACAAAAGACAAAATACTAACGGATGCACCTTCATCTATCAGTGTTTGAGGAACGTCCTGACCAAAAACCTATATTATAATTTGGAAAGGAATGTGAGAGGGAAGACGAGGTCTAGTTAGTGCACCCCAATCAAAAAGTATGGCCTCGTTACTTGGAGGGGGTTTCACAAGAGAAGGAGGAATGCCCCCCGGCATGGTAGATTCTGTATCAACGAGAAAAACATGGGTAGTATCCGGTTTACTCTCTAGAGGGAGAGTAGGATCGACCGATGATTAGATCAGATCGACCACATATGCACTCTTCAAAGGAAGAGTGGGATTGACCGATGATGGAATCGGATCAACCACTTTGGCACTCTTCGAATGAAGGGTGGGACTGACCGAGGAAGGGACTGGATCAACCACTTTGGCACTCTTTGGATGAAGGGTGGGACTAACCGATGAAGGGACTGGATCAGCCACTTTGGCACTCGTCAAAGGAGGAGTGGGATCGACCGATGACAGAACCGGATCGACCACTTTCCTTTCATTCTCCAAGGGGAGAATGGGGTCTACGGGTGGAAACAAATCAACCGCTTTGGAGTCACTCTCTAATGGGAGAGTGGGATCGACTGAGGATAAGTCCTAATTGACCACTTGGGTTACACTCTTTTGATGAAGAGTTGGGTTGATCGATGATGGAACTGGATCAACTACTTGGGTTTGTAGTTCAATCGAGGAGGAAACTAGATTGACCACCTGATCAACTGGACTGATCGGGGATGGAACTGGATTGACCAGTTCATCAACTAATGACAAGTTGGGGGAAATCTTATGATAACCGTTTGGAAGTTGAAGTTTTTCCAAAAGAGAAGAAGCCTCATCCATGCGAGGAAAAAGGTGAGAGTAATGATCACCCTTGCATAACATGCAAGGAAACTTGACAGTTGTCTTCTTCTTACCAACCTTAACATCACTAGTTAATGGGGTATCATTGGCATGTTCAGCAAAGGTTGATGACGTGGAGGACCACAATTTGAAGACCTTGATAATACCAGGGAAATCCCTCAGAAAGTGGTCACCCTTACAAAGACTGCAAGGGAATTTGGGTTTTGGATTCTTCATTTTAATCTTGTTGACCTCATCAACACTCCCAGTACTATTAACGGTAACCAGTTGCTTAGATCCAACATCTGATGTTGTTGGGGCCTTGGTCCTTTTCGAGCTTTTCTTCTTCTTGTTCCAGTGGAGTCGTCAATTTCTGTTGAAGGAAAACCTCCCTACGGACAGGTAGATCTCCTCTTGAGAGATAGACTCTTAACTCTTAAGACAGAATATGCTTATCATGGTCACTGACTTCCTTTTAGATCTAGATAAACTAATGTGTGAGGAGGAAGGAGGAAAGAAGCACCTTTTACCGGTGTGTGTCCCTGGATGGTTCGAATTGAGCTCCAATATTGTGCTCCTTGATAAGCCCTGTAAACAAACAAATATACAACCACTTCCTACTCTATTGAGATTAGTTTGAAATATACCTATCTATTAGAGACAAGTTCATGTGAAATTAAACACAAACTAGAAAGAAACAGGCCAAGCATATCATATTGATGAGAACAACAATGAAGGAAACTTACAACTGTAGATGAGAGTTCAACAGCTTCATCAAGTCATCCTTGTCTAACCCTTTCTCAAAAGACCCACGATCAGAACGACAATGGCTTCACTGATTCTTCTCCACTTCACTCTGTGTTTCCTATGAGATCATAGGTTTCATGCTTCCAATCCTTCCCCCCTTTCACCATGAGAAGGCCTGTTTAAATAGGCTTGGAGAGGCCCAACTACTTGAGATATATTTGGAGTAAGTTGAGGATTTTCCTCCTTTAGTTATGGATCTACCCTATGATCATGGCTTGGCCAAGGATTTGAATCCAACTGCCTTCAGATATTGAGAGGATCTTCCCCTCATTCTTCTCAACAAACCAATTTTCTGCCTAGAATAGGTAGCGCTCTCTCAAAAGGGTTGTCAGAGTGTTATAACACTCCCTACTAATGTATAGCCAACACTCCTGACAGTAGCAGCACTCCTCCAAAAGGGCAGATGGAGTGTTATAACGCTCCCTGATAGTCTATACGGGGGTGCCAGCACTCCTGAGAGAGGTATAGGGGAGCACTCTCCTCTAAAAACTCAATTTTAGTGGTTCTTTCAAATGGAAAGAGGTTCATAAACCCAGTTAACCATTCCTCTTCTTCCAAATCAAATGTTTGAGGTGTTTCAAGTGTCTTTCTGATGTTGTTATAGGTACGACATAAGCATTATGGCAGTATGATTTTCTTGACACTTGTGACACTTGTGAGCAAAATGCGACACTTGTAATGACGACACTATCGAAGTGAGTAATTTTGATGTGTAACAAATGTCATTTCTACAAAGTATGTCTTATAGTTTAGGGTAGTGTATATGGATTTAAAAACAAAATAAAAATTGCAAAGGCTTTAAAAACAAAATATAAATTGTCTACAAAATTGAACAACAATTAAGAAAAACACATAATGAAATGACCATACCAACCAAGTTATGAACATGTAACTTAAAAGGGTCATGACCTCCTAAAGATTTTAGTCACCTTATAACTCCTAATAAATATGCCCTAGTCTTTTCCTTATTTATAACATTTCCTCTTATAACTACCTCTCGTTATCGAAACATGTGTTTATTTAAAATAAAGATGATGAAATTAAATCACCATAACATCTAATAATATCATATATCATCATAATGCATCATAAAATATAATGTTGGCCATCAAATCATTGAAAAAAACCACATTGTAAATCTATCAACATATAGCTAGCCATTGAATAATATAAAGTGGCCATAATAGAAAGAGAAAATAGGAGTATATCAAATTGGTACCATATGCTACTAAAATTGATCAATAATGGGTCGTAATATAACATCTACCACCAAAAATATAAAAATCGTGTTTACAAAAATGTTCATCATAACTATGAATAACAATGTAAGTCCCATACCATATAGAAATATATAAATAGAGTCTCAAATTAAGAATAAGGAATCCTTGGAACATCTTCCAAAAGTCCAAAGAATATACAATACATGGGGAAACATATTTTTCATCTGTATAAAAATTGGTAATTTGTTGTGTAACCTTAACATATATTATCTAATCCCAATAAAAAGAGTCACATTTTTCATTATGATGTGAAAACATAAGAAATAGAATGTGGGAATTTAGGGGTATATTTCTACCCTTCATGTGTACGAGAATCTAAGCTATATTTGTATACCTATGAGCTAGCACATATAGGTCATACATATCCTTTGTTGTTGAATCCTGTAGTGGTTTACTCTCCAGGAATCTATTAATTCATATGCATCATGATTTTGACTTAAGAATCTCTTCATATGCGAGGAAGCGAACATTGCTTTTGACTTAATATTTTGACTTAAGAATCTCTTAAGAGTCTATTTGGTATTAAGAATCTCTTCACGTGCGAGGAATCCAGCATTTCCCTCAATGCATATGTGGTTGAGGGTTTGTTGGACTTGTCTTGTTTTATTACCCTAACCAGTTCTCTTTCGTTGTCAAAGGATTTCAGGCTCCAATCAATAACCTCCCAAAGGTTTAAAACATTGGGAACGTAAGATGCTTATACAATACGTGATGTCCATGAGACATCCTACTCCCTATAATATTCTATCATAACATAATGATTATAATAAATTGAAGACGAATGATTTTGTCACACTTGGGATTCCCTAGCACTAATAGTGTCCCCAATAGAAACACCTTTTTTTCTTTGAAGTATTTTATACTATGCCATCAAAATAAGCATTTGACGAACTTGGAACATTGGATCTTTCTTGTGATACATGTCAAAACTTGAATATTTGATTCTATGCATGCAACAACTAATTTACCATCTTTATATTAATTGAACATTTTGTGAGTTTTCTGAATTAATTGTACTTCTCATGAGCACTACTAGGTGTCATTTTCATATAGCTACGAGTCTTTTCATAATAGCTCCATCACATTCTCAAGTTGTAAAAATGTTTCACTCTTATCGGTGTACTTGATCATGTTGGATTCCCTTGGGATTCTAGGATGTTTCAATTGCTTGATGTTTTACCATGTCTTCAAGATACAAGTCTTGATGTGATAAATGATAACACCTCAAGGAGAACGCCTTCTTGCAGAGGTTTTTACATAATCTCCATTTCTTGCGGAGGTTTTTTTATGCAGTAGAATTGCCATAAATGTTGAAAGAGTCTGAGTGGAGGACAACTCAGCACCCAGAGCATGTTTTCAAATTGTTTTGGATCCCAAGGAGAGTGCATCATATTAATGTTTTGAAAAGCATTGTAGTTAAATAGATATAATGTTTTGAGGCTAAAGTCATTGTAAATAATCCAAGAGATTGTATTTTCTTAAATGCTTATAGGATTGTACAGATACTGAGCATCAACTCGTATCTGATATGTAAATTCCATTCATTGTAATAAGGATAAGTAGGAGAATTTTTTAATTGTGATATGATAGCATTAAGGTAGGTTGGAGGGAAGGTTCGAGAAGCCTCTCCATATATAAATATATCTAACTTAAGACCAAATGAGGCTGCTGAGAGTTGTCATTGTTGTTGCTGAGTTTATTGTTATTGTTGCAGAATTTATTTTGTTGTTTCTAAAACAAGTTGTGGAGAAGAAACTGAGAGCTGTAAGAACTCATGTATATATTTTCTAAATGAATATAATAGAAGAGATTTGCTTCCAAGTTCCTGGTGTTGTTTATTTCTGATTTCATTGGGTAATGTTATGCTTTCTATTTCATATGTTTTTGTGATGTGTGTGCATTTCTTGGTTAGAAGAATGAACTATTGATGTTATTTAAGTTTCAATTGTTTCTCTTTTGAAAACTTGGTGCAAGGAGTGAATAGTTCCACACAAGGAGTGTGAAGGCAGAGTTGTTGTCTGAATCAGTATCTCAGAAGAGATAGCGTGAAGTTTCGCAGAGCGAGTGCAAGGAGTGCACACATACTCAGCGGAGTATAGAATCTTGGGAAGACTCGTAAAAGGTGTGCATAGAGCCAACACTTATTAAGGTGTTGAGATAGTCTTAGGGATGTGAACACAAGGAGTGCGTGGAAGGTTTTCCAAAAACCTTTAGCATCTCAAGGTGAGCCAACACAGGGAATGCGTGGGAGATTTTTCTAAGTCTCAAGATTAAGAGGAGTAGTGGCAAGAATTCCTTGGAGAGAGGAGTTTATTATGTTTTAGAGGACGAGTGGATGAGATCCGTTTGAGAGGAGCCAATATCTTTCCTAGCCCTCAAATCTGGGAAAAGGTGCACGGGTGATAACCCTTGAAGTCCCTCATACTTCATCCATTCAAAATTTTATGGTTGTGTGTTGTGGAGGAGACACGATTCTCAAATTCCCAGGATCCGAACTGGATCTAGACCATTCATCAGTGGAGACATGTTTCCATAGCTCAACGATAGTCCAAAATTCCATCTATCTGATGATTTGGAAGTGTTATAGTAAAAGTCTGCAGAGCTCCCAAAGTTCTAAAACCTAGAGCGGATCCTAATCGTTGGTGCCAAGAGCCACGTATCAACAGATCTCTTGTAGTTCAGAATTTGATATTCCGGGGAAATGGAGGTGTGTTGCGATTTGGATCTAGAACTCCCGAAGACCTGAAGGCCGGAGTAGATACAAGCCATCCATAGTGAAGGACACATGGATTGTTGATTTAGACCCTTCACTAGTTCTTGAGTTCGACACTCTGGAGGATCTGAAGTGTTGGGAAGAGGGAAGATATGAAGCCTGGAGTCCTGAAATATCTTGCCAGCCATAGATCTCAACATGTATTGTGAACCATTGATCCCCATCGTTATTCAGTTGTTCATTATTTCAATGTCCGGGAAGACTGTAAGTTATAGTTTATGTAAATCTCGAAGCCCGGAGCTCCGAAGTAGCGGAGTTCCTACGTATTAAAGATTTAGCCCACGGTTTTGGCTCGAGGTCACTTGGAAGACTCTGTTGGAGTATTATGACCCTCATGGACTTGTTTTTATGCGTGGGAAAAAGGTAAAGGACATGTGGATAAGTGTTTTGATGGATCAGTAGGAGCTCGAGAGATAATTGAGCTCCTCTAGTCAATGATCCTTAGACCGGAAGGTCACGCAGACCCCAGGAGGTGGTGGGGGTTTGCATCAAGTGGCATCATAGTAGCTTTGAAATTCTCTGTAGATAGTAGCAAAAGAGGGAAATTTATCCAATATCATCAATTGGTATAAAGAGCCCGAATTAAGCTCTATGTGAAAGAAAACTTGGAGCCATGCCACCAAGAATATGCAGAGATTGACTAGTTGTAAACACAACCATGGGAGAAGAGATGATACAACTTTGTGCAAGTTTGGATGCCATGGAGATAATTTTTGGCCCTTGACCAAGTTTTGAGGAAACCTTGGTCATAGTTGACCCACTTTTGGACTTCGACACATTGGTCGAGAAAGGAGCACCCAGGCAGAGTTGAGATTGTGGATATCACTAATTTTGTGGGATATGTGGACCCAATAAGGGGTCCTCTAGGGTTTTGTAATAGGTTTATGGGATGTCAGCCCGTGGTTTCTCCCATGTTTAGGCCTTACTGTAAGGGATTGTAAAAGTATAAATAAGTAAGAATGGATGGTAGAAGTAGAAGTTTTGGGAGCTAAGTGCTAGTAGTTGGGTGCTTTGTGCAAAGGACTGTATGTATGTTAAGGCTTTGTGCTTGATCGAGAGTTGGCTATTTGTATTGACTTAGTTTTGGAAGGACGATCTGGTGCTCAGTGCCCAGATCTCTTGTCTAGTGTGAATCTTGACTCTATGGCTTAGTGCACTGAAGTGAATGAATGTAAGATTCAAGCATATAATAAAGAAGGTGAAGCAGAGAGTGTGACAAGAGGGAGGAGACTACTAATAAAAAAGTAGTAAGGATAAGATCCCTCACCTCGGAATGAAAATATCTAAGTGATAGAAGTGCACAGACACATGAATGCCTCGTCGATGATCCAGAGCTAAGAAAGCTAGAAGCGTAGTTATAGGAGGTGTAGCAGGAGGCATTTTCCATGCAAGCATAGATGAAGCTGCTCACTGCCATAGAAAGAATGAAGAGATCCTAGGAGAAATGTGCATTACAAAAATAGATCACTACCCTCCAAGGAAATGTAATGGAAATCACGCAGAAGCTACAACCTGTGCAGGATGAAGCCTGCAAGGTGTTCGAAGAAATTGATAGACAAGGCTCGCAATTGGATCAAGTCATTGCAGCAGCTGAATAGTGCCTAGAAGGGCCTTTTACAGAGAAAATGATCCAGGAGCTCACTAAGCAGGAGGCTCAGGTGAAGAAACAAGTCGAAGCCTTCGAAGAAACATTATCTAGGTCTGAGTGACTCAAGACGAGTCACAGGTGAGTGTTGGGGGCCTGTTGGTCGTCGACCAAGTTTTGAGGAAACCTTGGTCAGAGTTGACCCACTTTTTGAATTTGACACATTGGTCGAGAAAGGAGCACCCAGGAGGAGCTAAGATCGTGGATCTCACCGATTTTGTGGGCTATGTGGACCCATTAAGGGGTCCTATAGGGTTTTTGTAATAGGTTTATGGGATGTCGGCCCATGGGTTCTCCCATGTTTAGGACTTACTATAAGGGATTGTAAAAGTGTAAATAAGTAAGAATGTATGGTAGAATTAAAATTGTTTGGAGATAAGTTCTAGTAGTTGGGTGCTCTATGCAAAGGAATGTATGTATGTTAAGGCTTTGTGCTTGATCGAGAGTTGGCTTTTTGTATTGACCTAGTTTTGGAAGGAGGATCTGGTGCTGAGTGCGTAGATCTCATGTCTAGTGTGAAGCTTGAATCTGTGGCTTAGTGCATAGGAGTGAATGAATGTAAGATTCGAGCATAAAATAAAGAAGGCGAAGCAGTTGGTGGACGTAGCCCCACACTAGGGTGAACCACGTACATCTAGTGTCTTATGGTTTTCTTTGTGCAATGTTATCTCTGTTATGTGTTGCTTAGTGCTTAGATTAGAATGTGTAATGAATATGTATGTTTTTCTTATATGTCAGATCTGATTCAAAGTGCTAAGTGCTAAGTGGTTGAAGTGATTAATATTTGTTGTTACTATGTTAGATCTATTCTTGGGTACATTCTACGATGTTAATAAGGTTAATGAAATAATGTATGTCACTTCCTAAGTGCTAACAGATTACCCTGCGAAGTGTTATTATCACAGATATGTGTCCCATCTTGGTTATAGACACCTGCGTCATGTAACCCCCCTTCTTCTACCTCGGGTGAGACCTCACCTTCTTCGCAGGTGTTTCTGAAAGGGCTGATAGTCAGGGTTTTGTTGGTGCATTGTTAAGCGTTGAACCCTGGGTATGCCCCTGTGCCAACAATAACACAGAGAAGAGCACATGAAGTTGGTGACGCCAGCGAAGATGAAAGTGAAGAGGTTGAAGCAGAAGAAGTTGTAGGAGAAAAAGCAGAAGAGGAGCGACTGTTGAGAGCTGTTGTAAAAATGGGAGCCAGAGCAAAAATGGAAGTCCCCATGTATGAAAGAAATTTGGATGTGGAATAATTGCTCGAATGGATAAGTTCTTTAGATAAGTACTTTGACTATGAGGAGGTTGATGATGAGAAGAAGGTGAAGCATGATATGACCAGATTGAAGGGACATGTAGCATTATGGTGGGACAAATTGCAAGCTAACAAAAGATGCAAAGATAATTCTAAGATCAAGAATTGGGATAGAATGGTAGAAAAGTTAAAAGTGAATTTCATACCCAAGTATTATCAAATAAATCTATTCGGGAAGTTACAAAATATGAGACAGAAAGGTTTGTCATTGAAGGAGTACACTAAAGAGTTCTACAAGATGAACATAAGAGCGAGACATAAAGAGAATGATGAAGAAAAAGTTGCTAGGTATATTAATGGCCTAAGATATGAGATCAAGGATGAGATCAGCATGATGAGAATGAATACTATGGAAGATGATTATCAAATAGCCCTAAAGGTAGACTGTGGAATATGCTTATGAAAATTTGGCTAGAAAACAGAGTCAACGAAATAGAGGAAAGAGTCCTAGTAGAGGTAGAGGAACTGTTAGGGAAAAGTTCCAGAAACCCAGATTTAAAGATGGAAAGTACCACAGCCAGACAAAGAGAGGAGGAATTTCTAAAGGAGGAAACTATGGAGGAAGAGGTTATTTTCCCAAAGGAAGAGGAAGAGGCAGAGGAGGAGAAGTGAAGTGCTATGACTGTGGAAAGACAGGGCACATGTCTTGGGAATGTCCTGAGAAGAAGAATGTAGGAGCTAAAGAAGCTCACATTTCTAAAGCACAAAGAAAGAATGTAGAGACAAATATGAAGGAAGAAGCAACAAAATAAGGAATATACCTCATGATGAGGAAAGTTCTCATGAAGCCGGAAAAGGAGGTAAGAGAACTAGTCTAGAGGAACAATTTGTTTAGAACCGCTTGCAAGACTAGAAATAGGGCATGCAAGGTGATCATACACAATCGAAGTACTGATAATTTGGTATCCACAGGTATGGTGGAAAAACTGAAGTTGGAGACAACTGCACATCTGAATCCATACAAGGTATCATGGTTGCAGAAAGGACATCAAGTAATGGTAGGTAGACAATGCAAAGTTGAATTTAAAATAGGTAGTTATAAAGATGAAGTCATATGTGATGCCATACCTATGGACGTTTGTCATGTTCTATTGGGGAGACTGTAGCAATATGACAGGAATATCATACATGATGGG
Organism: Picea engelmannii; assembly: GCA_009831015.1. Lineage (NCBI taxonomy): Eukaryota > Viridiplantae > Streptophyta > Pinopsida > Pinales > Pinaceae > Picea > Picea engelmannii. Next base: position 1,241,350 of record ML776636.1, read on the forward strand.
GGAAAAAATACTTATACCCTTGAGAAGAATGGGTGTAAGCATATGTTTCTGCCAATAGAAGATAAAGGATTCAAGGAAGAAGCTAGTCCTAGTATGCTTGTCATGAGTGGGAAGGAACTCTTGAGAGATGTCAAGAAAGAACAGGAAATGTAGTTCGTTGTTGTAGGTAAGCCGAGAGTCATTCTCACAAGAACTTATATTAATGATTTTCCTATGGAGGTTCAATATTTATTGAGTGAGTTTGTTGATATTGTGGTGGATGAGTTACCTCACACTTTACCACCCATCAGGAGTATCATTCACCATATTGATTTATTCCAGGAGCAAGTTTTCCAAAAAAAGAAGCATATAGGTTGACCCCTCAAGAGAATGAAGAGGTCAAAAATCAAGTCCAAGAGTTGTTGGATAAAGGTTTGATTAGGGAAATTTTGAGCCTATGCCCAGTACCAACTGTGTTAAGTCCAAAGAAATATGGAGGTTGGAAAATGTGCACTGATTCAAGAGCCATAAACAATATAACCATTAGGTATAGGTTTCCTTTACCCAGAATGGATGATTTAATGGATTGCTTGGGTGGAGCTAGTTATTTTTCCAAGATATACTTGAAGAGTGGTTATCATCAGATCAAGATGAGAGAAGGAGATGAATGGAAGACAACATTCAAAACGAATGAAGGGTTGTATGAGTGGTTAGTCATGCCATTTGGTTTAACCAATGCCCCGAGTACATTTATGAGATTGATGAATGAGGTACTCAAGGATTTTATTGGTAAGTTTGTAATTGTTTACTTATATGAAATTTTAGTTTTCAATAAGACTAAAGAGGAGCATCTCAGACACTTGAAGATGGTGTTCAGGAGACTGCAGTAAGAAAAGTTGTTGATAAATTTAAGGAAACGTTCTTTGATGAAAACAGAACATATATATTTGGGGTTTGTAATATATTTAGATGAGTTGAATATGGATACAGAAAAGGTGAGGGCAATCAGAGAATGGCCTTCTCCAAGAAGCGTGTTTGAAGTAAGATGTTTTCATGGGTTGGATAGCTTTTACTTGAAATTCATCAATAATTTCAGCAGTGTTTGTGCACCTATGTTGGACACCATAAGTAAGGAGCATAGATGCTTTAATTGAACAGAAGAAGTTGAGAAAGAATTTAGAGTGTTGAAGGCGAAGAGAACAGAAAAATATATTCCAGTTCTGCTAGACTTTAGGAAGACCTTTCAAGTTAAATGTGATGCTAGTGGAGTAGCCATTGGCTTAGTTTTAAGTCAAGACAATAAGCATGTTGCTTATTTCAGTGAGAAACTGAATGATGTTAAGCGGAAATATTCCACATATGATAAGGAATTTTATGTTGTAATTCAAGCCTTGAAAAGGTGGAGGCATTATCTTATCCCAAAGGAGTTTGTTTTATATACTGACAATCATGATTTATAGTTCATAACCAGGCAAGAGAAGTTGAACCAAAGACATGCCAAATGGGCAGAATTCATCCATAATTTTAATTTTGTTATTAAGCATATTAGTGGAAGCTATAACAAAGTTGCAAATGCTTTGAGCAGGATATGTTCGATATTGAAGGAATTTCAAGTGGAGACCTTAGGATTTGAACACCTCAATGATATGTATCAAGAATATACATATTTCAAAGAGGCTTACGAAGCATGTGAGAACCCTTTTACAACGGAAAAAATCTGTTGGACAACTGAGAGGGGGGGGTGAATCAGTTGTCACCGTGCTTAAACAATTATGCTTCTTTTAAACTCTTTGCTGAAACACTAAATGATGATCACAATAATGCAGGGAAATAAACAATGGCTCATTCAGCATCAGCCACATATATGGGAAACAAAGAGACAGATATTTCCTGAGGAAACCCATACAGGGTAAAAACCTCTTTTCTTTATATGATAAGTAATAGTTACATTATTTACATTATCATACATATGAGCACCAACTCATAATGAGGCTACAACCTCTGTTTTGCAAGCTGCAACCTGCTGAGAGCACCAACTCTCGGTTTTCTCTAGCACTCACTAGAAGGAAGAACCAACTCCCTGGTTTCTCTAGCACCAACTAGAAGGAAGCACCAACTCCCTGAGTGTTTCCAGCACCAACTGGATGGAAGCACCAACTTCCAATCATACAGGAACCAACCTGTAAAACAGAGAACAAGAGTTCTCCCTTGCACCACCCTGCCACCCTGGTTTCTCTGGCTGCAACCAGATGGAAGCTACAACTCCCTGTGTTCAAGCACCCACTTGAACCTCTGAGGACAACAGTCCTCCCAAGCACCTCCCAACCACCCTGAAATATAAATCTATGTTACTACAACTCATTACAGCGAAATAATGTTATTCAATGGCTTACCAGCCTTGTCACTGTTCTGTTACTCTGCTCTGCCCTGTTTGCATCAGTGTCTTCTGCACCCACCTTGCACTTTCTTTTATTCTCCATTTTTACTCTCTGCACCATCTCCCTTCCATGCAACCTTCCTCTACTGTGTATTTCTTCTCCTGTGCTATGCCTCCTTGCTCACACTTCAATCTTTCTACACAGCGACCACAACAACTCCAACAGCAATGGAAACAGCAACCTCATCTCTTCTCTGCACTGTGTACTTATAGTTTCTGTGCACCTTTTACATGCAATGTGTGCATGTCCTATGTATGCTCACACCGTGCCCATTTCCTCCACCTCTCGAGTGCTTCTGTCTGATACTCATGATAACTCTTCAGCTTCTCTGGCCGTTTTTCCACGCGTTCAGCATCACTGGGTGTTCTGCTGAGATTCCTCAGCCTCTATGGCAGTTGAGACTCTTCGTCTTCTCTCTAACAGTCGAACTCATCGTTTCTCTTTCAATTACTAGCTTTTTCTTCCAGAATTGCCAGCCATGCACAGTCTGTCTCATTTTCTTTTACACACACTTCACCGACGGTTTCACTTCGCCTTTTCTCAGCTGAAATAAGAACACCTGTCATTGCCACTGAAACGCTAACTCATTTTTCATCGTCAGTCCATTTTTCTTAACTGATTCATAACTGAAGCGTTAATGTGTGAGGAAGAACAACAACCCTCCAATCACTACTTGATCCAACGATTCAGATCAAATCGGGATTTCACTCATCGCGATTTCGGCACTTTCGATGACATAATGTTTATGTCCACGGGAGTCGCGATTTCCCGATTCGCGATGTGCTTCAGCCCTCCTGGCTGAGCCCTGGTCCATGTGACCGTTACCCGTGACCGCAACCATACCTCTCGAAAAAATGCGCTAGCCCTCCGATCATTTCTTGATCCAACGGTTCAGATCCAATCGGGATTCCACCATCACGATTTCGGCAATTGTGATGTCAAGCTTCACTTATAAATCCTGATACACAAAATTCCATATATTGGTCGAATCAATGATCCAGATGTAATTTCGGTTCAACGGCTACGATTATGTCGCGATATCACATATCACGATTTCGCAACTCATGTTGCAATCCTTACCATCTCCTGATTCACGAAACTCCGACGAGAGTTTGATCAACGGTCCTCATCTCTTGCTTTCTTTAACGGCTGATATCAAATCGCGAAATCGCATATCGCGAAATCGGGGTTTCTAATGTCAAGTGACTTTGTCATTCCAAAGTCCCGATCCCCGATACTCCATGCATATAATCAACGGTCCAGATCACTTCTAAATTTACGGTTGCGATTAAATCGTGAAATCGCATATCGCGATTTCGGGGTTCTTGATGTCAAGTGATTTTGGTATTTCAAAGTCGCGATTGTCGATGCCTCTGCTGACGTCACATGTGGTTTGCCACGTGTTAGATCCTTCCACGTGTCACTCTGATTCGTGACTTAGATATGCCTGAAGTGTTGAATCTTCCTGACACCTGTCATTACCTGGATGTGCCACGTGTCCCTATCTGATGTGGTCTGTTGACGTGTGTTGGATCGACGGTCTAGATCTCATGTTGATCTGACGGTGCAGATTCAGTCGGGATTTCTCATATCGCGAAATCAGGGTTTTCATTGCATTGTGTTCTTTGCATATTGAAATCGCGATCCCCGATTCTCCGATGAAGGAAATCAACGGACCAGATCTAATTTTTGATTTAACGGTTGAGATCATATCGCGATTTCGGGGTTTTCATTGTCAAGGAACTTTGACATATCCAACTCGCGATCCTCGAAACTCCGATGACTACGCTCCTGGTCCATGTGACCATTATCCTCATGACTGTAGCCAAACCTTCACTCCCTTTAAAGACCTTGCAGGTTCTCATTGATCCAACTGTGGTCGGGTCCCTGCACTCGGATCTGACGGCTGAGACCTGTCCTCCTATCGAGCTTCTCCCAGTGGGGCCTGATCGTTGCCATGCGTCCTTCCAAATAGACGGTCCTGATTATGTCGGGATTTCACCTTGGCTTTTCCCGATGGTAAACCTCGTACAGCTTCTGTCTGATCTGACGGCCCTCGTTCTTTCGGGAAATTTGAATGAGATCATGTGGTTGTGGATCTCTATCTTCCTTCTCTTCTGCAAACCAGCTCCTGCGCTTATCATCTGCGCAGCTTCTCCTGATCCAACAGCTGTCGGGATTTCCGAGTGAGATCTGACGGCTCTCGGTCTCTTTCCTGAGCTTCCTGCGCATACAAGAACGCTATTCCTCCTGAGCTTATTCTCTTCGAATCCTTAAAGGATTTCGACGTCTGCTTTCGATCACTCACCTCTCTGAACCTTCCATCTTCACTGTTGTACTTAAGCCATCATCACTACTGTACTTGCCATCAATGACAAGTCTATGCTGCCTGTAAAACATGCCAACAATCCTTTGTACATTCTTCCTGCA
>ML776636.1:1263032-1274373 GCA_009831015.1 Picea engelmannii
CTTTTTCAAGGCGTTGAGTACTTTTCCTGTGGTTTTTCTATGTTATATTGATGTTTGGTTCTTAACAGAGTATGCTAAAGGAAATCATCAGAACAATGGATTGTATCGACCATTGCCTATTCTAGACAGGCCGTGGGATGCTATAAGCATGGATTTTGTTCTCGGATTTCCAAGAACCCATAGGAGAAATGATTTCATTTTTGTAGTGGTGGACAGATTTTTGAATATGGCACATTTCGTAACGTTTCACAAAACCATTGATGCTACTGATATAGAAAGTTTATTTTTCAAAGAGATCGAGAGATTACATGGGTTGCCTAGAAGTATAGTCTCGGAAAAAGATACCAAATTCATGGGGCACTTTTGGAGGACCATGTGGAAGAATTTGGGGACAAGTTGGTCTTTCAGTTCAACATATCATCCTTAGACAGAAGGATAGACTGAGGTGGTAAATCGAAGCTTAAGGAATTTATTGAGGAGTTTGGTCACTGAACATCACAGCCAGTGGTATCAAATTCTTCCCCAAGCAGAGTTTGCATATAATGACTCACCGAACAGGACTACTGGAAAAATCCCTTTCCAAATAGTATATGGGATGCATCCAAGAGGAATCTTGGAGTGGATAAATTTGGGACACGATGAGTTTCTAAGTGCAAGAGCAGAAGACTTTGCTACAGAGATACAAAAATTGCATGACCAGATAAAGGGGTAGGTACAAGAAAGCAACTAGAAATATAAAAGTTGAGTATACCAGAAAAGAAGAGAGGTAAATTTTTAAGTTGGATATCAAGTCTTAGCACACCTAAGGAAGGAAATATTTCAAAAAGGTAAATTTAACAATTTGAATATCAAGAAGATAGGACCATGTTAGATTCTTAGAAAGTTTGCTGCAAATTCTTATGAAATTGAATTGCCAGAAGACATTGAAATATCACTGATATATAATGTAGCAGACTTGTACCCTTGCAGGATGGATGATACATAAGGAACAATTGGTCAGGATGAGATTCATTGGAAGCAACAGATTCCCACAGAAGAGAAGCCACATATAGAAAGGATTCTAGACCAAAGAATTGCTAAGAAGACCCGGAGGAAAATTTATTTTGAGTATCTGGTTAAGTGGAAAGATCATCTAGCAGAAGATGCCAATTGGATGACTGAGAATGATATCCAGAAGCATGGAAATAAAATAGAGGATATCATGGACAGGAGTCCATGAATCTTTTTTCCCTGAGGAGTATGATGCAGGAGCATCACCATCAATGTTCAAAGAGTCTGAGTGGAGGACAGCTCAGCACCCAGCGCACATTTTCAAATTGTTTTGGATCCCAAGGAGAGTGCATCATATTAATGTTTTGAAAAGAATTGTAATTAAATACCTTTTAATGTTATGAGGCTAGGGTCATTGTAAACAATACATGAGATTGTATTTTATTAAATGCTTATAGGATTGTACAGATATTGAGCATCAATGCGTATCTGAGATGTAAATTCCATTCATTGTAATAAGGTTAAGTAGGAGAATATTTTAATTGTGATATGATAGCATTAAGGTAGGTTGGAGGGAAGGCTCGAGAATCCTCTCCATGTATAAATATATGTAACTTAAGCCCAAATGAGGATGTTGATAGTTGTCATTGTTGCTTCTCAGTTTATTGTTATTGTTGCAGAATTTTATTTTATTGTTGTTGAAACAAGTTGTGGAGAAGAAACTGAGAGATGTAAGAACTCATGTGTATATTTTATAAATGAATATAACATGAGATATTTGCTTCTAAGTTCCTGGTGTTGTTTATTTCTAAGTTCATTGGGTAATGTTATGCTTTCTGTTTCATATTTTTTTGTGCCTATGTGTGCATTTCTTGGTTAGAAGAATGAAATGTTGATGTTCTTTAAGTTTCAATTGTTTCTCTTCTAAAACCCTGGTGCAAGGAGTGCACAGTGCCATGCAAGGAGTGCGAAGGTAGATTCGTTGTCCAACTCAGTAGCTTAGAAGTGATGACATGAATTTTCGCAGAGCGAGTGCAAGGAGTGCACGCATACTCAGTGGAGTATATAAGCTCGGGAAGACTCATGCAAGGTGTGCATAGAGCCAACACTTAGTAAGGTGTTGAGATAGTCTCAAGGAAGTGAACACAAGGAGTACATGGAAGGTTTTCCAAAAACCTTTAGAGTCTTGATGTGAGCCAGCGCAAGGAAAGCGTGGGATATTTTTCTAAGTTTCAAGCTCAGGAGGATTACTAAGAGGAAATAATTCCTTGGAGAGAGGAGTTTATTATGTTTTGGAGGATGAGTGGATGAGATCTATTCGAGAGGAGCCAAGATCTTTCCTAGCCGTTAGATCTAGGAATGGTGCACATGTGATAACCCTTGAAGTCCCTCGGACTTCGTGCATTCGAAAGTTTTAGGTTGTGTGTTGTGGAGGAGACAAGATTCCCAAAGTCCCAGGATCCAAAGTGGATCTAGACCGTTCATCAATGGAGACACGTGTCCATAGCTTAGCGATAGTCCAAAAGTCTAGCTATCCTGTGATTTGGAAGTGTTATAGTAAAAGTGTGTGAAGCTCCTAAAGTTTCAAAACCCAGAGAAAATCCTAACCATTGGTGCCAAGAGACATGTATCGACAGATCTCTTATAGTTCAGAATTTGGTAGTCCGTGGAAATAGAGGTGTGTTGCGATTTGGATCAGGAACTCCCAAAGGCCGAAGTAGATCTGAGCCATCCATAGTGAAGGACACGTGGACTGTTGATTTAGACCCTTTTCGATTTCACCAGTTTGGCACTCTGGAGGATCTGAAGTGTTGGGTAGTGGGAATCTCTAAAGCCCAGAGTCCTAAAATCTCTTTCTAGTTATAGATCTCAACGTGTATTGTCAACCGTTGATCCCCGACATTGTTCGGCTATTCGTCATTTTTGAGTTCAAGAAGACTGTAAGTTATAGTTGTTGTAACTCCCTAAGCCCAAATCTCCGAAGTGGTGGAGTTCATGCGTAATAAAGAGTTAGCTCATGGTTTTTTCCTAGGGTCACTTAGAAGACTCTTTTGGAATATTAGGACCCTCGCGAACTTGGTTTTATGCATGGGGAACCTATAAAGGAACCGTGGATAATTGTTTTGAGGGCTCAGTAGAATCCTCAGAGATAATTAAACTCCCCTAGTCAACGATCCTTAGATCAGGAGGTCGCGCAGACCCCGGGTGGTGGTGGGGGTTTGCATCATTTTTTTCCAATTTCCTAAGTACATGGATACATTTTGAAAAATTGATTACAGAGGTAAATATAGAAACAAACATGATGATGCAATCATTTCAAGGAATTATTTATGTGGTGACAAAATAGCTAAACAAACAAACTAGTGGTAATTTAGTTTTGAGTGAACAGTCTATCCATGTCAAATTTCACTGCATACATAAACAATTTGAACAAATTTCAATGTTGGCCCCATTCACAGGTCATTGTTTCCCATGTCTAGTCCTAGTATAATGTCTTTTATATGTTTCTTTTAAAATTCGTTCGAGATGCACGTTCCTGCATCTAGTAACACAAGGGAATGCAATAACATTGATAAACAAGTACTTGATAAATTGCACAAGATTCATCAATTATTTCTTGTCTTTGTTTTTTCTTCTCATATAAGTACTTTTTTGCTCGATAAATAATATTAGTATGAAATCATTATTTAAATATGAAATCTCATCTGACGCCTTCCTATTGCCACCATTTTCATGGACCTAATTGGCATGATGTTGGTTTTGAGCGACATAGGAGATGAATATAAAGAGTATGACCATGACGATGGGTATGTTGGGAGTTCCATGCATGACATTATCCGAGAAAGTTCAAACGAAACGAGGATGACATCAAATATATAGAGTGGGTGTGTGAGTCATATTTTAGTTTGGAAACCCTCCCATAACATCAAGGAATGTGAACAACCTATCCATGTCAAATTTCACTACATACAGAAACAATTTGAAGAAATTTCAACGTTGGCCCCATTCACAGGTCACTATTTCCCATGTCTAGTCGTAATACAATGTATTTTATCTTTTTGAGTCATGTTTGATTCCAGAAACCCTCCCATACCATCAATGCATGTGTGTTGTCCTAGCATGTCAAATTTCAGTCCATAAAAGCACAAATTGAAAAAAGTTCAACATTGGCCCCATTCACATTAATTATTCTATAGGCTTGTTGTTTGATTGTCTAATTGTTTATGTGATTCATTTTTGAGTCCAAAAACCCTCCCATACCGTCAAAGAATGCATATAGTCTAACCATGTCAAATTTAAGTCCATACAAGCACAAATTGGAAAAAAATCAACATTGGCCCCATTCATATTAAGTATTCTATAGGTTTGTTGTTTGATTGTGGAATTGATTGTGTGATTCATGTTTGAGTCTGGAAACCCTCCCATATCATCATTCTATGTGTCTATTATAACCATGTCAAATTTCATTCCATACAAGAACAAATTTAAAAACTTTCAACGTAGGCCCCATCCACATGTCAGTTATAAGCGGGGTCAAGTATATGAGCAGACGCGCCTTATTTTTGGATTTTGATAGAATAACCAAAGAATATTTGATTTTCAAATTTTTTTTTGACTAATGTTTGAGTCCCGAAACCCTCCCATACCATCAATGCATGTGTATTGTCCTAGCATGTCAAATTTCAGTCCATAAAAGCACAAATTCAAAAAATTTCAACATTGGCCCCATTCACATTAATTATTTTATAGGCTTGTTGTTTGATTGTCGAATTTTTTTTGTGAGTCATGTTTGAGTCCAAAAACCCTCCCATACAGTCAATGCATGCATCTAGTCTAACCATGTCAAATTTCAGTCCATACAAGCACAAATTGGAAAAATTTCAACATTGGCCCCATTCACATTAATTATTCTATAGGCTCGTTGTTTGATTGTGGAATTGATTGTGTGAGTCAGTTTTGAGTCTGGAAACCATCCCATACCATCATTTCATGTGTCTATTCTAACCATGTCAAATTTCATTCCATACAAGCACAAATTGAAAAAATTTCAACATGGGGCCCATCCACATGTCAGTGATAAGTGGGGTCAAGTACATGAGCAGGCACGCCTTATTGTTGGATTTTCATATAATAAAAAACAAATATTTGTTTGTCTAATTTTTTGTTTGACTCATGCTTGAGTCTAGAAACCCTCATGTTTATCCTCTTTTTCTGATGGAGACTGATCTTTATTAGGCTCTGCAGCTACATGTTGGACAAGCTTTTCAATGATATCTCTAACTAAGGGAGCTAGCCTAGTCCCAATACATTCCATAGAAAACCAATAAAATCTTTTGATGACCTATATGACATGATTCGACCCTTGAATGATAGAAAGGAACTTTATGTACATGTGATCAAATGGCATGCTTATGACTAAACATCTTGAATATGAAAATATGAATTTAAACTGATTTTTCTCAAATGACCAAAGACTCACAAATGTGACTACAAGGCTTAGTCTATAAAAAAACTTCACCAATGACTGATCTTTAATAAATGATCTCATGAAGACATATACATTCACACTAAGACTAGGCATGTCATGGTCCTTAAAAGACCAAGGCATGTCTCTAAAACCATAATGCACATACTTTACTAGACTCTGACCTTATTTACACATTAATGGACACTAACACCATACAAGCACAAATTGAAAAAATTTCAACGTTGGCCCCATTCACATGTCAGTTATAAGCGGGGTCAAGTACATGAGAAGGCGCGCCTTATTTTTGTCTTTTGATAGAATAACCAAAGAATATTTGATTTTCTAATTGTTTGTTTGAGTCATGTTTGAGTCTAATAACCCTCCCATACCATCAATTCATGTGTGTTGTCCTGGCATGTCAAATTTCAATCCATAAAAGCACAATTTGAAAAAAAATCAACATTGGCCCCATTCACATTAATTTTTCTATAGGATTATCGTTTGATTGTAGAATTGTTTTTGTGAGTCATGTTTCAGTCCAAAAACCCTCCCATACCATCAATTCATGAATCTAGTCTAACCATGCCAAATTTCAGTCCATACAAGCACAAATTGGAAACATTTTAACATTGGCCCCATTCACACTAATTATTCTATAGGCTTGTTGTTTGATTGTTGAATTATTTGTGTGAGTCATGTTTTAGTCTGGAAACCCTCCCATATCATCATTGTATGGGTTTATTCTAACCATGTCAAATTTCAGTCCATACAACAACAAATTGAAAAAATTTCAACGTTGGCCCCATTCACATGTCAGTTATAAGCGGGGTCAAGTACATGTGCAAGAACGCCTTACTTTTATCTTTTGATAGAATAACAAAAGAATATTTGATTGTCGAATTTTTTTTTTGAGTCATGTTTAAGTCCGAAAATCCTCCCATACCATCAATGCATGTGTGTTGTCCTAGCATGTCAAATTTTAGTCCATAAAAGCACAAATTGAAAACATTTCAACATTGGCCCCATTCACATTAATTATTATATAGGCTTGTTGTTTGATTGTCAAATTATTTGTGTGAGTCATTGATGTTGACGTACACTCCCTCCACAACCTGCAAGTTGGAAGGTCCACGTCAACACAGGATCTTTCCTTTTTCTACTGGCCCGAAGAACTCTAAACGGCTCTTCTATTTCCCTATCGGGAAATCTGCACCCACTGCAAACTCTCACGGGATCCCCTCTTTACACTTGGGAGATCGAACTTCGCAACTTCGCGAATCCCGTGGTCAAGCGTTGGTCTCTTGAATCCCCGAAACACGAAACAGTCAACGCTGACCCTTCTCTTTCCTTTTTGGGATTTTCCTTATCGCGATTTCTGCGATTGTGATGTCGAGAAACTTGTCCCCACAATTCCCAAATACCTATTTTCTAAAACTCTGATACACTCGTGAGCTTTGACTTTTCAACGCCACTTCACTTCATCGGCACTTCGGACTTCGTGATATCACAAATCCTAATGCAAAGAATTCGGAACTTCACTCCACGAAACTCTAAAACGGTCAATGGAGTTTGACTTCATGTCAATAATACGCCACATGTCCACTCGCTGACTCCTCCGTGGCCCACATAAATCCTCTTAGCTTTCAGGATATCACGTTTCGGAATATCGTGATTCTCGTTGCAAGGTTTATGGGACTTCCACCCATGAAAACCCGATACAAGTATCCACGTGTAAATCCAACAGCCCTTGTGGCTTGGATCTATGGTCCTACTCCTCCTGAGCTTAGAACCTTTCAATGCTTTCGTCGTAACTCCCATGCTTCTCTATGAGATCTGACAACTCATGGGACTTCATGGATTCTTTCCAGAGAACTCCGACCGTCCGTCTCTTCCTCTGAGAACCTCCTGGTTTCGACGTCGCTACGCCTTCTTTCAACCTTTGAAGACTTCAGATCCTTCTGAACTTTCTCCAACTTCGAGTCTCTTAGAAATTCTTGCACGCACTCCTTGCGGCAGGCTTTCAACCACTTCCAAGTGTTGAAACCCTTCGACTGGGGCACTCTTTGCAGTAGCAGTCTCTAAACTCTTCACTCATGCTCGCAACCCTGAGACTTCACTCGGCCTGCGCACTCCTTGCACGGCTCCTGTGCCTACCTACACTTCTTTGGAAATGAGAACAAAAGCTATCTCTCCTGAGCTTTCAGAGACAAACCTATGAATCTTTTGTTAACGCACTCCTTGCGGACAATTCAACTGCACTCCTTGCAGGAACTCTTGCTCAAATAAAGAAACAATTGAAACTCATTTTATTACTCTTTCCTCTCAAATTTCAAACATTCAACAAGAAATCATTCATACATAGCATAAAAGCAATTGCATGACAGAAAGAGTAAAACATTCAAGAGCATAACATTCAGAGATACATACACAGAGATTATATGAACACCATGAGCCTGAATCACAACTTTATTTGTATTAATTCAGAACTTCTATACATGGAGTCTGCTACACAGCTCTCTTCTTCTCTTATGTTCTCATAATCATACTCTTTTTCTCTCTCTCTCCCTTACAATACACAATGAGGGTGTCTATATCCTGTTTCCCTCTTGCGCTCTAAAACTATCTAATCTAACATTCAATTCTATCTACTTTACATTAACTACCATAAATGCCTTCTATATACAAAGGACGAGAGTGAATTTCCCAAGGTTTGTTTACATTATACAAATGTGCTCCTTCTTAATTATCTTATTTAAGATGGCGCATCAATTTCAAGGTAATTTCAAAATTTGTGCTGGCGCTTGTCCAGCTGTCTGTTGTCTCTGCGCTAGCTCGCTTGAGATGCTCCTGCATCATACTCTCTGGCTTGAAAATTTTCATGGGCTCCTGTCCATGAGCTCACGCACGGTCTATCCATGCTTCTGGATCTCTGCTTCGGTCTCCCAGCTGGCATCTTCAACTGGATGGCCCTTCCACTTGACCAAATATTCAAAGTATTCTTTCCACATGGTCTTCTTGCTCACTCTTCTATCCAGTATGCGCTCCATATGTGGCTTATCTGCAACTGGCATCTGCTTTGTCCACTGGATCACCGGTTGATCATTTCCTATCTCTGTTTCTTTAGCCTTATATGGGTATAAATCCGAGATGTTGAATATCAGAGAAATTCCGATCCCATCGGGTAATTCAATCTCGTAAGCATTCGCCCCATATTTCTTCAAGACCTTACATGGTCCAATTTTCTTCATCTTCAGCTTATTATATGTTCCTCTCGGGAACCTTTCCTTCCTTAAATGTGCCAGAATCAAATCACCAACCTCAAACTGAAGATGTCTTCTGTGTTGGTCTACTCTACACTTATATTCCTGGCTTGAATTCTGCAGTCGCTCCTTCACCTGGCTGTGAAGTTCCTTCATCGCTTCTGTGAAATCTTCTACACTAGCACTCCTAGTCGCAATCTGTTCTGAATCCCTCAATTTAGAAATTCCTCTCGGTTGCATGCTGTAGACAACCTGAAATGGACTCTTCCCTGTGCTCATGTTAACTGAGTCGTTATAAGCAAACTCTGCCTGTGGTAATATGTTGTCCCACTGGCTGTGGTGTTCTGTCACCAGGCTCCTCAGCAAGTCTCCCAGACTTCTATTCACCACTTATGTCTGTCCATCCGTCTGAGGATGATAAGCTGAACTAAATGACAAGTTAGTTCCCAGCTTCTTCCATAAGGTCCTCCAAAAGTGCCCTATGAAATTTGTGTCTCGATCTGAAACTATGCTTCTTGGTAAGCCATGAAGTCGAATGACCTCTTTGAAAAACAGATTCGCAATGTGAGTTGCATCATTGGTTTTCTGACATGGAATAAAGTGTGCCATCTTGAAAAATCTATCCACCACCACAAAGATTGAATCAAAACCTCTTTACATTCTTGGCAACCCCAATACAAAATCCATGCTAATTGCATCCCACGGCCTCTCTGGTATGGGCAATGGTTGATAGAACCCTACATTCTGTTTCCTTCCCTTCAAATGCTGGCAAATTCTGCATCTATCCACGAATCTCTTGACGTCTACTCGCATTATCGGCCAAAAATATGACTCATTCAACTTTGTGAACATCTTGTCGTGACCAAAATGCCATGCCAATCCTCCGTTGTGTTTCTCCTTCAGCAAATTCTCCCTCTTGGAGCATTTCGGAATACATAGTTGATTACCCTTAAATAGTAATCCTTCCTGGATCATGTATTCTGTCCATAGGATTTTGTCTCTGAGAATTGGATTCTCAGCTGCTTCATATGCCTCCTTAAAATCCTGATCGTCTGCGTACATGTTCCTGAGATCATCAAAACCCAACATTTTGACTCGGAACTCCTGCAATAGCAAACACTTCCTGCTCAAAGCATCAACAACTTTGTTAGCAGTACCAAAAATATGTTTAATCACAAAAATGAAATTTTGCATGTATTCCACCCATTTGACATGTCTCCGATTCAACTTTTCCTTTTGAGTCACAAACTGCAATGCATGATTGTCACTGTATAAGACAAACTCTTTGGGAATCAAGTAATGCCTCCATTTCTTCAATGCCTGTATAATAGCATAAAACTCCTTATCATAAGTGGAGTATTTCACTTTCACTTCATTCAGCTTCTCGCTGAAGTATGCTATCGGCATGTCTTCCTGACTCAAGACTGCCCCGATTGCGAATCCACTTGCATCGCATTTCACTTGAAATGTCTTTTGGAAATCCGGCAACACCATAACTGGTTGTTCCGTAATCTTCCTCTTCAACAGATTAAAACTTTTCTCAGCCTCTTCAGTCCAGTGAAAAGACTTGTGTCTTTTCCTCACTATATCCATCATCGGTGCACTAATTCCACTGAAATTTCTAATGAATTTTTGGTAGAAACTAGCCAATCCGTGAAAACTTCTCACCTCAAAGATAGTCTTTGGTGATGGCCAATTCTTGATTACCTCCACCTTATATGGATCCATCCTCAACTCATCTACAGAAATAAAAAATCCCAAGTAAATGAGTTTTTTCTTCATGAATGAGGACTTCTTCATATTTATCAACAACTTCTCCTGCTGTAGTTTATGCATCACTATAGTCAAATGTTTCAGATGCTCTGCTACTGTTTTACTAAAAACCAGTATGTCATCTAAATACACAATGACAAATTTTCCGATGAACTCCCTCAGGACTTTGTTCATCAACCTCATGAAGGTACTTGGTGCATTTTTTAAACCAAATGGCATAACAAGCCATTCATACAACCCTTCATTGGTTTTGAATGTTGTCTTCCACTCATCACCTTCTCTCATGCGGATTTGGTGATAACCGCTTTTCAAATCAATCTTTGAAAAATACTTTGCTCCACTCAAGCAATCCATCAAATCATCCATCCTCGACAATGGAAATCTGTACCTGATGGTTATCTTATTAATCTCCCTCGAGTCAGTACACATCCTCCAGCCTCCATATTTTTTGGGACTGAGTACTGTTGGAACAACACATGGACTCAAGCTTTCCCTGACCAAACCTTTGTCCAACAAATCCTGGACTTGTCTTCTAACCTCTTCATTCTCTTGCGGCGTTAGTCTGTACGTGGCTTTATTTGGAAAACTGGCTCCTGGTATGAGATCAATATGATGACTCACACTTTTGATCGGTGGCAACGAACGAGGTAATTCATCCACTACTATATCAACGAACTCTTCCAGCAGTTCCTGAATTTCTTCTGGTAAATCATCCACTCTTGTGTTGGTCAAAACAATCTTTGGTTTCCTGACCACTATGAATTGTGGTTCTTCCTTCTTCTTGACCTCTGTAAGAAGTTCCTTCCCACTCATGAGATGTACTGTGTTGTTTACCTCCGATTTCACCTCC
>ML776636.1:1278543-1304602 GCA_009831015.1 Picea engelmannii
TAACACACTACATACAAAAATGGCATAAAACTTAAAAAAACATAATTAACCTATATAAGTAAACACTTTAAAAAAGAAATCATATAAATACTAAATATATAATTAATAGAATAAATCATAGAAAACATATAATCACTTACCTCGTACATTTCAACATTTAAAGATCATTCATCTTCTTCTTCATCCAAATCAACATATGTATCATGATCTATTTCAGAATCGATAATGTTGAAAGGATCATTCATATCAATATCATCAACGTCATTTTCGCTATCATCATTGATATCATCAATGAGAACATTGTCTGCTACATTTGGAATATAAACTTCTTCGACTTCTTCATCTGACACATTTGCAGCCACCTGCTCCAGATCTGCATCATCATCTTCTTCTTCAAGATCTTTCTTCAAGATTATATTCTTCCTCTACATGATTATACTTTACTGGTCTTCCTCTTGGATCATATCTAACAATGTATGACCAACCTTCTTTACCAAGTACCTCTGAGTAAAATACTTGCTCACTTTGACTTGGAAGAACATAAGGTTTTGTACCCGGTTCAAATTCCCTTTTATTAACCAAGGTAAATCCATTAGCATGCTCAATAACATTTATTTCAGGATCACATTCATGCATCTGTAGCATGTACCATTTGACCTCAAACAAAACTATTTTAAGGGAATTAAAATCACACTGAATTGTATCCTCCAAATACCCATAGTACCTATTTTCATTTTCTTTTGGATGTCTGTCACTTCTAGAGGAAACATTAGTGACCTTAAACACTACAGTTATCCCACAATCCAAGGCTTTCATCTTATCATCTAACTTTTTGATACAAAACTTACGACCATTACACCACATAGCCTTGTAGTGTTTCAACTGCAACATGGACAACAAGTAAAACATGCATTGTCAATTAGTAAACATCATATAATATGGACTTAATAAATATATATTTCAAAAAATAAACAAATTGAATACATTGATATAATGGGAAATAACTATAAAAATGTGGGTGAATATACTTGCCTTTTTATCTTTTAAACCAAAGGCTAAATCAATCTCCCTTTGCATAAGATCAGGAAATTCATGTCAATTACGATGCATTTTTTTAATCATGTTACTGACCCCTTCCCATGATAACCTACCATAGTATTATTCACATCGTTCTATCCAATACTCCATCCAAACAATATTGTTTGCAATGTATAAATGTAGAGCATGCCACTCTCAACCAACTATCTAAAAAAATAACAATTGAATATCAATAATTAGCTATCACTGGCAAAGTTTAATATAGTTGATGGAATACAAATAAATGAATGAGTATGATAATATAAAAGTGAAAAATTAAATGTATAATATATTAAATCTATAACATCTAATTAACTTTCACGGTCCTCATTCTACCTTTGCCAAATAGGACCTCCCCTTCAAATTTGTTGATGGAGTCGAGATGCCAAATGCGAGGCACATTCATATTTTCTGCTAATTTAGGAAGATATTGACTAATATACACCATGCATTGATATACCATATAGCCCTCCACCATAGAACCCTTAGTATGTGCTCTTTGTCTAACAAAAACCTTCAATGACTTCAACTACCTCTCCACCATCCACATCGACCTTGTGTGTACTGGTCCACATAATTCAATCTCCTCAACTTGGTGTATGAGGTAGTGTTCTTGTGCATTGAAAAATGTTGAAGGTAGATACTTCTGCATTTCACACATTATTCGGGGAATTTCTCTCTTCCAATACCTAATATCTTCTTTATGGATTTCTTTAGATGAAAGCCACCTACAAATGGTGCAAGAAAATAACAGGTTTGAACAATATCAAGGCATATATAAAATTGCAAATAAAACACAATATGTCAATAAGTTCTTCTACAAAGCACTAAAGAAACATTTTCCATATAAAAATGCATTACTTACCTCATGTTTTTTCCAAGATCATATATAACTTGTTTTATGTTGTTGTCAAAGTTGTCTGGGAGAGATAGAGGTAGAACATACTATAACAAAAAGCAAATCATTAATATTTATTTCCAAATAAGAGAACAATTACTAAAAATATAAATACCAATATGTTAATATACCTAATAATTACCTTAATGAATGTATGTCAGTCATTTGTTTTAACCCCACCAAAATCACCTTTTCGTTAAGATATTTTGTATGTTCGATGAAAACCCCGTCGGAAACCTAATTTTTCGAATGACCTCTTTTACAACATTGTTATGTTGCTCTATCAATAACCATGGAAGACTAATATTTTGTTCTCAACCATCACCATTAGAATTAATAATCACACTTTGCAATGCGTGATTAGCTTATTGGATGTCACTACAAATATTTCAAATTATTTCTTTGTCTGTCCTTCCATCTAAGATTCACCATAACAATTATGTTATATTCTTCCCGATATGCATTGTATCAAACAAATGAACTATTTTTAGGTGCTCGTAGTAGGGAAACCTACTGAATTGTATGGGGTAACTTCTCATTCCTTAACGAAATTCATGAAACATAAACAAAATCACATTAACACTAATTAATCAATATATTTAGGTACCGCACTGAACAAAATTCACTGAAACAAAATTCATAATATTTATAATAATATGATACATAAATAATCTGCATACCTTGATGATTTCTATTATATTCCAACTTCCGTAGGTGAGGTGTCATTCTTAGTGGTTTTTTTCCATTCTCTTCTTTATCATTGAATTTTTCTTTCTCGGTAGTTCGACAACTATGGTTCTTAGGAAAAAAGTTCCTATACTCATCAAACACCTCCTTTCCTAAACTTCTTGAACAACAATATTTTATCCTAGGACCACAAACTGGACATGCAAATTTACACTTTGTTTGAAGACTTGCAAGATATATGAATTAATGTAGCAAATTAGGATTACAATTTTTAAAAATGCGTGATATTTTCAAAAAATTATATAATATTAAAGTGCAATGGAAAGTTACATACCACAAAAATGTGTTAACCTGGGAGCATCATGAATTGTCCATGCATGTATTCCATGGAATTGAAATCGTGTTTTCCCTATTGCTCTAGAGATGTCATACATAGTGATGCCAACCCATAACTTCCGTAGCTCATCGATAAGAGGCCCAATATATACATTCATATCTTTAACTTGGTACTTACCTAATTGTCTCAACATACATTAATTATATTTAGTTATACATCCTTATATATAAAAGATATAATTATCATGCACGAAACAAAGCAATGAAATATTATGTCATACTTTCAAGTAAATAAAGACAAGTTAATTAAATACTTAGAACAATCATTGTCAATACTGTGTGCTCTCTCTTTATCAACATCCAAGGAGGAAGGTTATTGTTTATAACAAAAACGGGCCACATTGAGTAACTAGAACGAAGCTCTCCAAATGGATTGACAACATCAGCTTCCAATGAAAGTCTAACATTATGAGGTTCTTCTTTAAAAATTGGTCATTTTTCTTTGATGTTCTTCAATGCAGAACCATCAACAGGCATTCGAACAACATCACCTTCACTTCTATTCTTAGCATGGAAATCCATAAACTTTGCTATACTTTGGCACCTAAACAACCATTGGAAACATTGAATTATGGGAATATAATGAAGAACTTTGTGAGGCACCTTTTTTGTTGCTTGATCGGTTTGATATCTACTTATTTGACATTGTGGACATTCATTTTTTGATGCATATTGTCCATAGTATATGATATGATCATTAGGACATGCATTAATATCTTGATACTCCATTCCAATTTCTTTCATAATCAAAGATATTTCTTGATATGTGCGTGGTAAAAAATTTGACGGTGGTAATATAAATTCACTTAACAATCTACACCATTCAAAAAAATAAGTCAATGTAAACAATATTAATCATAAATACCGCATCCCTACTTTACGAATTAATTAACAATAACAATATAGAAAAATAGTCAACCTTTATGTACATGTCAACATGACATAAATAATACATTGCATACATTAGGATCTGTGTGAGACAGGTTTTTGATAAACCATTCAAAACCTTCAAGTTCACCAACAACAATATAGAAGATAGAAGATTTGTTGTTGAGCCTTCATAAAGAGGTTGTCGTGACTTCTCGAGTAGAGGATCAACATCATGGATATCATCCTACCTGTCCTCATCCATTAGAGCAAATGTGTCTTGGATCAATCTATGTATCTCATCTTCCTAATTTGTATCAATAACGTTATCTCCTTCCATATCATTATTAAGAACTCAGTCTTGAATATTCTAATCTCCATGTTCCTCACCTTGTAAAGTAGTATTTCTGCAACTACTTGGCAAATAACTCTCTGGCAGTCGACATTTTGGGGGCATTGTATTTAACAAACAATGTAGTAAAATTAGTGTGTATAGAACATATATTAAAATGATAAAACATTTGACAAATACATGACATTACAAAGAATACAGTATATATTGAATAATGTCTTACCAAGGGATGATATTCATAATCCCCCTTAGTGTGCCCCTTCTCTCTACAATGTTTTTCAGATGTTGTTATTAAAATTCTTCTTGTTTGCAAACCCCTGCAATCATTGCAAGGGAAATAACATTTTCCATCACCCTTCGCTTCCAATGCCGCTCTAAACTGAGAAATCCTCCTTGCATTTTCATTCATATTATATATTAATTTGACATGGTAATTTCTTATAAGAACCAATTAAATATTTAAAAAAAAAAATCTTAAAATTTTGAAAAAAAAAATTAAAATTAAAATTTCATATACTTCGAGGTCCAATTACAGGAAATATATGTTGCAATGCTAAATTTTGAAAAAAATATATTAAAAAAAAATAATAATTTAAAATTTCATATACTTCGGCGTTCAATCACACGAAATATATGTAGCAATGCTAAATTTGGTTAAAACATTCATGTTAAAAAATTTTGAAATTAAAATTTCTTAACATAGCTTTATATTAAAAGAGACAGAAAAAATAAAAATACTAACCTTGCAAGTCTAAAATTCGAGCTATGTAGATCGAGAATTGGATGTGTTAAACTAGTATGTGACAGAAAAAATCAGGGCTCAAACAATCACCAACAAAATTGTCGAAATTTGTCTTAAGGACATGTATTTATAGATCGATTCTCGTCAATATAGCAACGAAAATAAATGAGTTGACCCAGAAAAAGGTCAATACCCGTTGCACTGCACATATGGTTCGCACAAGTGGCACAAGTGTCGATATAGTGACGAAAATTTGTGGATATATAGACAATTTTTTGAATCTCTCTATATCAACGAGCATCAGAGCCAAACCAAGAAAAATTAAAAAAAAAATCAAAATTTTAATACATTTTTCCATAAATTATAGAAACGTGGAAATATTTCGATACATTTTGGGCCCATATATACTAGTGTTAATTATCGATTATTTATGAAATCTCTTAGTTTTGTAGATATGATTTACATTAAATTATTTGCTAGAGTGAAAGGACATTTATATTTTTTTGGATTCTTGAGCCATGGGCTAGCAAAAAATATTGAAAATTTGGAACCTCGATTGTAAATGATGTTACTTAATTTTCCCAATTCACTTCAATTATGTAATATTCCCATTAATTGTCAATTATTTCAATCTTTTAATCCCATAGATCTCATGCCTTGTAGCAATTTACATTAAATTATCTACCATAGTGAAAGGACATATATATTTTTTTGTATTATTGAGCCGCGGGCTAGCAAAAAATATTAAAAAGTTGTAACCTCAGTAGATATGCTACCACCGTAAACGCTGAGCTATTTAATTTACCCCTTCACCCGATAGCTATGCCATGTACGTCAATATAGTCAATATAACGCTGACAACAAAGAGTAATGGCACATGTGTGAAACTATATAAAATTTATCAAATAAAAATTATTAACCAAAAATAACATTAAAGAACATTATGTGATGGAACTTTTTTGTTTTCATTTTTAATCCACCACCGCCCAAAATAAGATAAAAATAGACATTTCAGTGATATCATACACTTGATGAATAAGAGTGTAGATAATTGATATTTAATTATAATAATAAAAAAATTGTAACTCTTAACTTACACTTTATAAATGAATTATTGTTTTTTACTATTTAAAAGTCAAACTCGTTTTTTTACTCTAACCGATTACAATATAACCTGCCTATCAACCGGTATAATAAATAAATAAAAACAAGCATTAAATACAAATAAAATACTAACAAAAATGATGACTAGTTTAGTATAAAAGCAGGGGGTGAGCCAAGCTGGACAATGGGTATGCATGGAAGCATGGTGGTAGGGGGGCAAATGCCCGACATCACCCCACGTTCAAAGTTCTTTTTTTAATAGTTTTTTTAATTCTTTGTTTCTTAATTAATGTTTGTTTTTAAATTTGTTTTATTTTAAAGTTTTTGTTTTTAAGTCTTTTTTTCTAATGTTTTGTTTATATATATATATATATATATTTTGAAGAAAAAAAAAATTTACATTTTATAGATATATGTCTAATATGTATGAGTTCAAGAGAGGAAAAATTAAGCTAAAGACTTAAGTCTTTGTCGGATACAAAATGATGAAACATCTTCTATAGCTATCATAATATACTAAAATGTATCAAAAACTATCTATTTGTGAAACAAAGTCTGCTGAAAATAACATCAGGTCAGAGCGTCTATAGGCTTGTAGAGGAACTAGTCTTTGCTGAGAGAACAAAAAAGAAAAGTTGCAAAAGGACTATAGCCTCTCATGGAGCTCTTCCAAGACATTATAGAGCAAGAAAAGTAGGAGACATCCACCCTCTGTGATCCAACAACGAAAAAACAAAATTGTGCCAAACTTAAACAACAACATCCCCGTGGCCTAGAGAATCCAAAAAAGACCTGTGAATACAAAAATTTCTAAACCATCCTTGTCTTGCCTGAGCATCCATGTCCCAACAACCATCTGTAAACCTTTGTTAGAGACAGAGTCTGATTATTGGTTCTGTTCCCTATAAACATGACGAAAAGAGTAGTTATCAAAAGAGGCCAGAATTCTGAAGACTTCCTCAAGCAAACGACACAAGATGATGTTGTGGCATCTATGAGATTTGTGAATCCAGTTAATAACTAGCAATGAATCACCAAATAATTGAATAGTGTGTACACCTTTTTCCAAGGAAAAAAGAAACAATAGTTTGAGAGACATAAGTTCTGCATAATTGTTCGTGTCAGGGCCTAGCTCCATTTGGAGTCTAAAAAAATGAGTGTTTGTAAGAAACAAAACTACTCCTCCACCACAACGTGTGTTATTTTCTTGTGAGGCTCCATTAGAAAAGGCTCGGGGCCTGTTTGGATCAACTGAGACTTCCTAAAGCAGTCTCCCTCCTCTATCTTCCTTTTCTTGAGGGAAATGCTTTAGAATTCTCAGTCCTTGGTTGACTAGAAGCTTCAAGAGGGATGATTTGTCATGAAAAATTGTTGCATTCATGGCCAGCCTAACCCCCCAATTCAAAATTAAGGGTAGGGCCTTAATGTTTCTATTCATAGGCTGGGTGAGCCAATCTTTCTAGGCCTCTTCCATTGAATTCCCTTACCATCGAAACATCTATCCCAAAACCCGCAAGAAATCTTCCCAAATTTGACTTACAAAAGGGCATAGAAGGAACAACTGCACTTTAGTTTCCTCATTTCCTTTGCATAAAGGGCACCATCCTGGCCCTTCTATATTCTGGCTCTTTATTCTATCTCAGGTGGGGATCTTGTTCTTAATTAGGAACCACATGAGAATATGAGATTTTAAAGGACATTTTATCTTCCATAGCCCCTTCCACCACCATACATGCTCATGGTTATGTAGATCTATCATCAGTTGGGTAAAACCAAGTTTTGGCGTGTAGTCTCCAAAAGGAGAGTTTTTCCGGACCAATTCATCCTCCTTTTTCATTGATGCATATGTGGGAATTTTTTAGGCTCCTTATGTATTTTTCCCAGACTTCTAAGAATTGGTATTCCAATCCAACCTAGTCAACAAATTTCCATTCTTTAGCCCAAATAGATGAGCGCACCTGGTCAGATATTTGGCTTAAGTAGTAAAACCCGTTTTCATTTAGTTGTTGCACTAAATAATTAGGGAGAATATGGCTAATTCCACTACCAGGCCACAGGTCCACCCAAATTCTGAGTTTTTTTCTTTTCCCTATTCTCCAAGATAACCCTTCCCCGATTACTAAAAAATAGTGGATAAGAGTTTTCCATATTATTGTGCAGTTTGATCTTCTTTTTGTAGGGTTATGAATCCATTCCTCTATAGATTCCGAAAAGATATATTTATGGTACACCACCTGGGTCCACAAATTTTCAGAAGTGATCAATCTCCAGCTTAACTTAGCTGTTAAGGCCTTGGTGAAAAGAAAAATGCTTTTAAGTCCCCATCCTCCAAGTGTTTTTGGAACTTCCATTGCATCCCATTTAGATTATATATATAAGTTTTTTAATTTATAAAAAAATGTTGTTTTTTTAATATCTTATTTATTTATTTATTTTAATTTTAAATGTTCTTTTGTCTTAATTTTATTTGAAAACACGCATGGTTTTTTCTCGTTTTAGAGTTTTCTTTTCTTTTCTTTTAATTTTTTTTCTCTTTTCTCAATGTTTTTTTTTTTACTATTTCATTTTGAATAGTATCAATATTTTAAGCCACTGTTTGAAAAATGTTGTAATTTTAAGCCAAAAAAAAGAGGACACTAGTGGTAGCACCTCTTTTTGACTCGAGAGTTGATTTTAAGATTCTGGTTGCAAGGATACTAGTTTTCAAGGCCATAATCTAAAATATCTTGTAATTTAAGCCTAAAAAAAAGAGGCGGGGTGGCACTTTTTGATTTCGGGATTAATTATTTAAGATTTTGGTTGCAACAATATTGATTGTTAAGTGCCATTGTAAGCTTCGCTTTTCGATTCATGGGTCGATTTTAAGGTTTTTGTTGGCAATATTATGAGGTTTTTAATGTCATGGTTGCAAAAGGTGGAAATTTTGACCCTCCCAAAAAAGGGTGCTACTAGTAGCACGACTTTTCAATTCGGGGGTTTATTTTGGTGATTTTGACCCAAAAATGTTGGTTTTTAGAGATAGATTTCTTGTTTTGAGGTCACATTTATCTTCAATTACTATGTTTAAGGTAAGTCCCTAACTAGAATCCTCTTTGTTCTAAAGAAAAACAATGAGTGGACGTGCCTAATTTTAGAATATAGTATCTTGTTTTTGGTATGAATGAAAATGAGTTAGGATATATAAGTAGAACCATTCTAAAGGAACAAGTCTCTTGCTTACAACTATAGGAATAAAACAAGTGAAGAAAACACCAAGCAAGAAGACACCAAGATGACAACTCAATTTAATAGAAGGGAACCCATAGATCCCTCTAAAATTGATGTTAATCCTGAAGTAATGGAGGTATTCCAAAAATCAAATTGGATTGATGTAACAACCCCTCCGTTACGACATCAATGTAAGTGTGTACAGTAGTGGTAATTTTTTTTTTGAAACATCATTATAACAAGTGTTACACGATATTAACATACTTCGGTAATACACATTCTATTATCATATACATCACAACACAACAACAATCAAATTCATTATCACTATAACCAATAGATTAATTTCATCGCATAATGATAACAAAGATGTCTACCCGCCCAACCTACCTACAAGGTTAGGACCTCCAAGACACATAATCAATGCTCAAGTCCAGGATTCATCATATTGATTTTGACCATTTAAAGTCTCAGGACTGGCGATTGTTATGAGAAACAAGGAGATATCTAATTCCCTTAACCACATTCCTATTCCGAAATTCGAGACTAAATCAACAACAAAACTCATCATATTATTTTTAAAAGCACAAAGAATAGTTCAGTATGATTAAACAATCATTTAAGCAATTCTCACATGTATTGAGCAAGAACATAATATAACTTTTATTATGAATCATAACAAGAATTTTTCCACTTAACACTAATGTGACGAAACCACTCATTAAGTTCTCTATCAAGAAGGTACTAAGTTTTACATAATAATCTCATCGAAAATAATCAATTTCATTTCAAATTAGACTCACAAATTTAATTTAATTCATACCTCTAACCATAATGGCTACAACAATTCTTCATTTGTAATGGGTGAGTCATATTCCAAAGTATAAAACAATTATACTAAGCATACCAATCATGATCACTACCATCTCTATTTTGGATGACGCAATTAAACTTTTATCTTATCCATTGTAAGTTATCCTATATCAATTGCATAATTGTTATATGACAATGATTGAGGTAATCAATTTATCATTAAGCACTAAACTTACTCCTAAGTTTCTAAGACATTACAATCCATTTAGTCACCACTCATGATTGTGACCTTAAGTTATAAATTAAGTTCTTATCAAGTAAGAATATAACATTATCTCTTTTTCCATAGTAGATGGTAATCTAAGTTACAATTTGTTGCTTAATTCTACTAACAATTTCCTAAGAATATCACCCTTA
Source organism: Picea engelmannii (assembly GCA_009831015.1). NCBI lineage: Eukaryota > Viridiplantae > Streptophyta > Pinopsida > Pinales > Pinaceae > Picea > Picea engelmannii. The sequence goes on from ML776636.1 coordinate 1,289,104, forward strand.
TCTTTAATAAGTTTTACCATATTATTATTACCCCAAAAGTTTACGTTCTAATACTATTAATATGAAATATCTTATTTTAGTCTTATAGAGTTGAATCACTAATAGTGTTAATACCATTAACTCATAAAAATCTAGGTCATTCATAACTCAATTAATTAATTTTTTGCTCATATTAATAATTAATTCAATCTCAAGAAGTTTATAGGAGTTACTAAAACTCCTAGTTATAATCTAACTTATATCAATTATTATTAAATTCTTATTATAACTAATTTTAGCAAAGAGCATACAAAAATTTTCAACGCCCAATAAATTCCTTATTCTCAAAATTTCAAAGCTTTTAAAAGACCATACGCATTCAAATTATGGATCCGAAAATATTGACAACAACCATACCGGTTCTAGTACCTATTATGTATAACTAGTTCAATATCCGGATTTTTGATTTAGTATTTTCAATGACCAAGCTAATTTCTTAATTTTATATTTAAATAAAAACAAATAAAGTGTCAACGACCAAACAAGTCAGTTCCAACGCTGCAACTAAACATTCAACAACCATCAAGGGATTTAACTTTGGCTGCAAATTTAGTCTTATGGTGACTCTAACAGTTAAATTCGAATGAAAAAGTTGTTTGAGAGTGGCTACACTATTTATAAATTTCTGACTAGTAATTAGTTGATAATGCTCACACGACTTCCTAAATTCAAGGACTGCAATTGAATTGACAAAAATTGTTTATATATATATATATATATATATGCAAGATATTAAGCAACGACCATCCCGAAATTCCTTTCGTTGTAAATAAATAAAAATAATGACCCCACCAATTTTGTTCCAGCATGCGAACTATCATGATGAAATTTCAATTCAAAATTGAAAAATTTACAGCGGCCATATAGAAAGGCTAAACTTCAACTTGAAAAAAAATCATTTTTGGAGCGACTCATCAAATCCTAAATTTCAGTCTTACAATTAAAATGTTACTGCTTCAATTTCGTTCTAGAGCACAACGACATTGCAACGATTTTTAACAAATCATTTCTTCTATGGGTGTAAACAAATTTGGCAACGACTAACGCATTCTAACTATTGGATTGACAAATAGATTTTTAAAAAGAAACCAAACGATTTTCTAAACTCATGATTTACCAATAATTGACAGTGAATCAATTAAATATCAGAATCAGGGTCTCTAAATTTATTGGCAGCGAATTAAGAAACTCGAATTTTATGGGTTTCATTTTAAATTGGCAACAATCTTATGAATTTCGATATTCTGAATTGTAAAATTCATTTGGCAGTAAATAAAGAATTATTTGAATTCTGGGCTTGTAAGTTAAAAAGGGATTACAAAGAACAGTGATATCGCTACCTTCATTCATCGCACTTCAAGAAACATAAATTCAATGCTAGAGATTAAACAAATACAAGTGTGTAGGGTTTCATTGTATGAGGATTCACACTGACAGAGTATTGACTCCAAACTCAAAATTTCAAATTTAAATTGCAACGAACAAGGGAAAATCGAAACTCTGGTTGTAAAATGAAATGTCGGCAAACCATAGAAAATTTTAAATCCGTAGTTTGAAATTAAAAAGGTAGTGATCAATAGAAATTTCACCATCTAGGTTGCACATTAACCCTTTAACGCACTTGCCAATTTGATTACAAAAATGCAACACGGTTCTACAACAACCTTATTTAAAAATTAAATTACAATTTATTTTTTGCGACAATAACGTTTCAGAATAAAATACCATAACAAAGGAAGACGAAGAGTGACAATGTCCTTCAAATACTTGCGCTCTTTCTATTCTCCCACTTGTTAATCACTGAAACTTCATAGGTACCTCCCAGCCAATGCTAGGGGTACTCTTCTTCCCCTTAGGCCCTCAAGCTGCAAGGGGACCACACACAAGAAACCAACAAACAATAGCTCCAAGGCTTGCCTCGCAAAGAAGAGCTTCCACTCTTTCTACAAGCTTGGTATCCCAACTCTCACAAGTAAAACACAGTGCACAATAATTTTGGCAGCATAACATTACCAAGAATAAGTGAGATCCATTTCCATTCTACCACGTTTGTTTTATAGAAAAAAACCGCAATGACACATGTCCTCATGCACAATTAATTATCTTTTTAATTAATTTAATTAGTATTATTCACCCACACACTTGTCACCCTCTCCTCAATTTGCACAAGTAATTACAATTTTTATTTTATTTAAAAATCCAATTTCCCTCACATTCCCCAATGTGTTCCCATTTTTGCTCTTAGTTGTCCATTTGTTCCCCAAAATCTCATTTAATGAGTGTCTCCTAACTAGATCTTAGTTAGAGTTGGATTAGGATTCTTCTTATAGTTAGACGTTGTGGTAGCTTGACTCAAGATACCTATTCTATGTGTACACTTATTCTCTCATGTTTTATTTCTTTCTATTTTAAAAATCCATTTTATTTTATTTTTTTGTTTTTTTGTGACTAGGGGAATAGGTAACACGACAGTATCATACTCGCGTGACACGGGGTTGAATCCTACCAGCTGCCTTATAACCCCTAGGGAGAATCGCACCGCCCGTAAGAACGCCTCCGGATAAATCAGGGTGAGAATCGACCTTGAGACCTCTTTTACATATTTCCTTCCATTTACACAACCCTTCCCAATCGGTCTACACCCATGCAGGCTAAAAATCCATTTTATTAATTTCATGCACACATGTGCATTTTTCCAGCCTTTAGATTTTATTCCCCCTTTTCCTAGAGTTTGATTATATTCTCAAATATTTTAACTTATTTCAAATTCTTTTTAGTCCTTTATTTAAATTTAGACTTAGACTTAGTCTTAGACTTTTGTTAGGCTTTAATTAATAATTTACTGTTAATTATTTATATTATTCTAACAAGGTCTAATCATTTCAATGTTTTCTAGGCCACATAGATTTATTGACTCAAGTTTTTAATTATGCGACGTGCCCTTCTAGATGCACCTTTGTGCTCCAAGGGTGCCACTCGCCTTCAATTGGTTTTGGAATTTTTTCTGACCCTTGGATTCAACACTCCACTTGGTCGACCTTGTGAGAGACTAAGAGATTCTAAAGAATAAGGACTATGTCTTATTGCGCGCTCTTTAGAAATATTCGTGAGCAATTGTCTCAGTCCACCCTCACGACATCATGGACCTCTCGAACTAGCTAACCATTAACTTATCGTTTAGGCCACAGTGGAGTGTTAGTAGGTTGTGATAGGGACACTACCACACCTCTCCCTCAATGTTTGGTTCCTATGCATGACCCCTTTACTCCTTATGTGAGTCGGATTAGCAAGCATTGTCAAGCCTGCATCCACTGACAAAAACATTGTCAATAATCCATATACATAAATCATATTGAAATCAATCATATATCACATGTGCGTAAAATGTAATACTCAAACCAATACAATCCACTCAACTCAATCTGGAGTCAAATCAAGTCCATTGATGCCATCAACATCCATAACCTGTCATGTGTCTTGCACACTCATGAAAACTCGTCAATAGCATCTCTAAATACATATACATCAAAATAATATAGGTCACAACACATCATCATCATCATGTATAATCCATAATTGAAACGAAATCAGAATGCACCATAACAGGATCACTTGCACGAAAGTGTCCTCAAAGAATAAGTCAATAAAAGTGTGCTCAATGGAGCTCAATGTTACAATTGAATACTTTAATAGGATTAGAGGGTTTGATGATAATGATTCATTGGAGTTTTTAGATAATTTTCAACACTTGCAAGGAAAATAACACATAACAACATTAAGGGGTTTACAAATCCAAATTGATAAACCCATTCTAGTCAAAGTTACAGGGATCCCTGTTGAGCTACCATGGGGCAAGACAAAGACATAACCTAGTTTGAATCCAAATAAATTTTATTCAAGCTTTATGAAAAGTTAAAAGAAAAAAATAATAGCATGAGAAGAGAAATCATGCCCAAATATTGGGATGAAGTAGCTAGACATATAATGTAATATGCAGCATGTAAAGGAAAAATAGTATGGTCTATACGTAACATTTCATGATGCTACATGAATTGAGAAACTTCTACAATCAATAACTTTAAAAAAACTTAATCAACCCCTACAACCTATTATAGTCTCCCATAGAATCAAGCATTAAAGTATAGGAAGGAAGAGTGGATGCCTTTGTCCATCATGAGATAATCAAATTAATTGTTTTTTATGCACTAGACAAACGAACCTGCCAAGTTGACTAGGACAAGTTTGTGAACGTGAAAAAGGATGATTTTTTTTCCTTGCAATCCAACTCAATCCCAACAACAACAACATTAGACTCAAGGAAGAAGAATACTATAGGAGATAAGACATGCATAAGTAATAAAAGAAGGGTACAAATAAAACAAGCTAAGGAGAGGAAGAGAAAAAATTCCATGTTAAAATGTACACAGAGGACTATGCAAGAGATATTCCAGCTACCTTGGTTCAGATGGGTACCCGTCAAGGTAGCCCCATCAAGAAAAATCAAAGAAGAAAATTAGGATGGAAACATAGAAAATCACAAGGGAAAGAACCAGGTCTTAAGAAACCAATAATGTGGCCATTCAAAAACAAACATATCCTATAGATATTGAGAAGGATGCATCACCTTATAGAACAAAAATGGATCTTGGAAAATACCAAGAGAGGACTCAAACAAAAAATAATGAACTTAGCATGGAATACCTAATATCCCAACTAAAAGAAGCTAGGGTAAAGGCCCTAAAATGGAAGGAAATTGTAGTACAGAAATAAGACAAAGAGATTATAGTGACAAGGAATTCTAGGGGATAGTTAGAACAATAGTTTTTAAACTTATAAGAGAAATTAAATATCTTTAATATGAAACATTTGGATGATCATAATTAGTTGAAGGAAGAGAATGAAGACCTAAGGGATTCATTAGAAAAAAAATAACAAAAAAACAAAAACAAGTTAATAGAAAGGTAGAGAGGATTGAGGAATTGGGGGTAAATGTCCATCAGGCCATAAAAGCAGTAGAACAAATTCTCTCTTGCAGATCCCCTGCTAGGAGATACACTTGTTCCTTATGGAAAAATGACGCAAATTTAAACTAAGGAATATCACCAACCACCTCCCTCATGAGCTATAATATCAAGAAGAATTCAAAAATATTTATAAAAAAAGTGATGGAAGAGGTAATACCCAAATTTATGAATTCTACCCACAAAATTTTCGAATGCCACATCCTTATAGGTGGTCCCATGTTCCTTATGTGGGGATTTGCAAGTCAAGGCATTCTTCTCCTATATTCACAATTAAGAGGAAAGAGTTATACAATTGCAAGGATACAAACAAGATGAAGCAAGAAACCATCCATTGGTCAAATAAAAGGAAACAAGGTTGTATGAGGTATAGAAAAATCGCATAACCATGACCTTGGACAGAGAATTAGTACCCATCTTGGAAGAATAAAAAAAGAGGAGCATTTTCCCATTATGAAACAATGGTCAAGGAGCCGAAAGAGAAATATGGTCTTGCCAAAATAGGTGGGAAGAGTTACCAACTTCCCTCAAAAATATGGAACCCCATTCTCCAAATAATTTGAGGATTAACCTTTTCAAGGAACAACTATACACAAAAACAATAAGAAGGGTGAAACTCAAATGGATTGGAATAAATTTTAAATACCCTCTATTTCTCCACCCTATACATATAGGAGAGGTGGATGAGGAAAAGGAAAGAAGAAAATAGAAGGAAGAGGATAAAATCGCCAGGTATCATAGCAAAGGGGAAACCACCAATATTGTGGAATATGACTTCATGTGAGTGGAATGTAGAAAACAACAATCAGAGCAAGAAGGTTGATCAAGGAAAATTCACTTTTTGAGGTATTGTTTTGTCACACAAGGATGTGAAAATAATGCAACTAGGGGCTAATGATGGGCCTTCATTATGTCTCTTAATTATCCCATATTATATAAGCCTAATGACCAAGGAAGGGAAACAAATTGTCATCAAGAGGGAGCAAAATGATGAATCTCCCTCTTCTTCTCTTGCATAAATAAGATAAAATCAATAGAGGAAGGGTATTTTTTCTTCTACAATTTTGTAAACTCTTTTAAAAAATAGTGAATTAAAAGCCACTATTGACCAAGATATTTTGGAGACTAATGTTAGTTTTGAATATTTTTATTTGTATAACTTATTCTTCTATTTTATTAAGTCTTGGAATGGTGTAAGCATAGTGTTGAGTCTATGCTTGAGCCCTTAGGACATATAATAACTTGACCATCCACAAATGCAACTTTGTAACCTCTATCCTCCAATGTTGAGATAGAGGGAAGGTTCTTCCTTAATTAGCAATACTATTGTCCAAGGTCTACTCCTTAGACCTATTGTTTCTACCCTTGTTGTTTTGCACCTATCATCCTTTAAGGGCATTGTTCCAGCCTTGTAGACTGCTGCAAATTGCCACAAGAATGTCCCAAAGGCCTACGACTTTACTAGACATGCTCCATAAAGGTCTCTGTCCAAAAAAAGAAGCAAACACATAAATTTGAGGCTTAATGCATTCTCTTCATGGTTGGAAAATGTCATCTTATACCTCTTATTCCTCCATGGTAACCTTCCCAAAACAAGATCCAAAACAAAATACAAAAACAACACTTTTCTAGTGTTTTGACCAATCATTCCTCCACAATAACCTTTTTGGAACAAGAGACAAAAAAAAAATACAAGAACAACTATTTTCTAGTGTTGTGACCAATCATTATTCCACAGTAACTTGCTCGGAACAAGAGCCAAAAAAAAGAACAACCTTGAAGAATGTCAACAACCTTGAAAAAAACATAAAATTTCAACTTTGACCAAATTTCAATCTAATAGCACCAGCAGATGCACTAGGGAAAGGTGAGTTGATCTGTAGAAAAAATCACTCCCAACATTGTCCAACAAATTCCCTACAACCTTCAAAGAAACATCAATTATTAGACTATGCAGCGATAGATCAGAGACTCTATAGTGGAAAATATTAACAATGCTCTAATCCCATGTTGATTTTTTCTATTTCTAGATCTGATAATTATTTCCTTATGATTTCAAATAGAATTTTATACCATTATTATCATAGAATAGTTATAAATTGAAAATTTCAACCAAAATAAACTACAGTGGAAATAACAGAATCATAGAAATATAGCCATGCACAGTAGACACAATATTTTATCTTGGGAAACCCAACCTTGGGAGAAAACACAACAACTTTTCTTAAGAAGAATTCCATCCAATTAGTACATCACCATCAATATGAAGAAACCCAACACATAAAGAAGTTCTCCCTTGTATGGGGAAGATCCCTCAAAGGTAGCGAACCCTAGACAAGATAACACACCTCAAAATTTGTGCAACTTGAAACTAGAAACTGCAACTATAACTGGAAATTGCAGCTGCAACTGCAACATCAACTATAACTGGAAACTGCAACTGTAACTGGCAACTGCAACTGTAACTATAACCGACAACTGCAACTGCAACTGGGACTTGCACACTTGATGAGAAGACCTATGATTGTGTGTGTCAAAATGAAATTATCAAGCCTTTATTTATGCAATTCAAGTCACCCTTAATTTACTTGTGGGGTTGACTTGTCCTTTTGTCTTCAATATTTTCTTTAATGCTTTTCGGGGTTTATTTAATGGTTTGACTTGTCTTCTTGGCATTTCTTCTTTACTAAAAATGTTTTCCATGAGCCTTGTTGATGTGTCATCTCCTCACATGCACATCTAATTGATATAGGGCTCTAATTTTGAGTACATTTTCCAAGAATCCCCTCATCACAAGGGGTCTCTTGAGCTTACATATTCAACATTAGAGTAGACTTGCAAATAAGTCAAACCTTCCCTACAAAAAATAGATCACTCCATCCTAGAGCAAGAAATGTGAGAGAATATCGAGTCTTTATCAGTCCTCGTGAAATAAGCATGAATACTAGGAGAAAGAGTAGACATGGACCATTCACCACTAGCCAAATCAGCATGGTCATGTGAGTGAATATATCATTCTCCCTTGGTCAAAACAGAATGACCGATCTAGGAGAATGTCTTCATGATTTTGTTAACTAAAGAAACATCAATATCCTAGGTCGTTCACCACTATCCAAATCAACATGGCCCCATGAGTGAATGTATCATCCTCCCTTGGTCAAATCGGCATGACCAATCTATGGGTCTCGAGCCTATCTCTTCAACAGTAGAATAGAATTGTAAACAAGTCAAACCTACACTATAAAAAGTAGATCACTCAATCCCGGAGTAGGAAATGTGAGAGAATCTAGAGTCTTTATCACTCATCGTCAAATCAACATGACTACTAGGAGAAAGACTACACCTAGGCCATTCACCACTAGAAAAATTAGCATGGCCCTATGAGTGAATGTATCATTCTCCCTTGGTCAAACCAGCATGAACAATTTGGGAGAATGTTTTCCCGATGTTTCTAACCAGAGAAACATCAACATCTTGGGCCATTCACCACTAGCCAAATCAACATGGCCCTGTGAGTGAATGTATCATCCCCCCTTGGAAAAATCAGCATGACCAATCTGGGAGAATGTCTGCTCGATGTTGAAACATCAACAATGAGATGACAAGATATAAGTCCTAAAAAGGGATATTACTTTAACTAGGGAAAAAGCTTGTTTTTCAATTATTGGGTAATTTAGTTCATAATCATGCAAGGTCTTACTCATGAAAGAAATTGGAAGTACTAGTTTTTCATTTTTCTAGGTAAGGATCAAGGAAATGGTTTCTTTTGAAGTGAATGAATACAACATGAATTATTCATCAAAGTTAGGGATGACAAGAACATGGGAAGTAGTGATGGCATGTTTTGTTTCTGTGAAATATTTTTGAATATCTGGTGTCCATTGAAATTTTTATCCTTTTTCAATAATTTATTTATTTCTTTGATAATTGTAGCATAATATGGGACAAACCTTCGGAAAAAGTTTATCTTTCCAAAGAAATATTGTACTTCTTTTCTTGATGTAGGTGGATTTAGTTCATTTATTGCATTAACTCTTTCTTGATCAATGTATATTCCTTCTTTGTTGACAATTTGACCAAAGAGATTTCCTTTTGATATGGAAAACAAAAAAAATTTTGGATTCAAATATATTCCATACATCCTACACATTTCAAATACTTGTCTGAGATGTTTGAGATTTATTCTCTTAGTTTTGAATGAATTGTCAAATAATCTTAGTAATTTTCCATAAATTTTCCAATTAAATCTTTGAAAGCACGGTCCATTGCTCTTTGAAAAGTTGCACCAACATTATTTAATCCAAATGGCATTTAAATATAAGCATATGTTCCCCATGGTGTTAGGAAATAAGTATTTAGTCTATCCTCCTCAGCTACAAGAACTTGATTATATCCACAAAATTCATCCAACATAGACATTAGTGCAGAACCAGTGACCTGTTGCAACATCTCCATATTTGGGAGTGGGTAGTTGTCTTTGATGCTTGCTTAATTAAGAAACTCTGAAATTAACACGAAGGAATATTTCTCCATTCTTCTTTAATACCACCACAAGATTTGAAAGCCCTTATGAGTGTCTGAATGAAAACATTATACCAACCTTTTTTAGTTTTTCCAACTCTATCTTCACTAAAGGATTTATCTTTGGATTTATCATTCTCATTTTTTTCTTAAAAGGTTTTGATCCCTCTTTGAGTGGTATAACATGCTCAAAAATAATTTTTTCATATTCTTTTAAGTCATCATAACTCCAAGCAAAAATGTCTTGAAATTCTTTGAATAATAGAGTATATTGGTCTATTTCTTCAGTGGTGTAGCTAGTACCAAGATTTATAAAAATAATATTAATAATCTAATGTTAAGGTCACAGCCAAGCCAAATATCAAATTGGTGTATGAGACCCCCTTGTTTGTGGGACAAGGGACCCCCCTACGCCCAATGATTTGATTGGTAAAGTCTATGGAGGTATACATACCCTACCCCCCTATGGATTTGAACTTGTGACCTATTAGGAGGAAACACATGTTCTTAGCCATTAGGCCCACTTAGGCTATATATTTTGGAGAATTGGGTGTACCAATGTTGATTTTTTGTGTTTCATGAACCTTCTTAACAAATGGTTCTTCTTTTGGATTCAGAATATTTGTTTGATCATATCTTGAAAAAAGATATTCCAAACTAACATAATTCTTAGGAGTGAGTACAAAATTCTGATCACAAATTTGCTTTTGAGAACATTGGATCTCTTATGAATAATCTAATACCATTGAGTCATTATCTATGAGGAAATTTACATGCTCATCATTTTCAAATACTTTCCAATACTCTTGATTGTTAGGTATTGAAGGCCAAAAAGTTGTCTTGATATGAAAAGTACTTTGATTATGAGAATCATTTGAATTGAAGAGAGATGGAACTACTGCCAATGAATCATATTTTTTATTATTTTCTCGAGGGATAAAAGAGATACTAAAAGAGTTAAATGAATCCATGAGTTCCCATGCTCTTCTTGCATAATGTTTCAATTTTTTCTTTCTTGATTTTATATTTCTTCTTGATATGGCTGATAACCAATTTTGAATCACTAGTCATCACTAGATTTTCTACTTTTATTTGAAGAGAAATAATCGGTCCTTGAATCAATGCTTCATATTCAACTTCATTGTTGGTACAAGGGAATTCTAATTTGATGGCATGAAGGTAGATACCATATTGAGGACTTTTGAAAACAATGCTATCTCCACTTCCAGACTTAGAACAAGAAATTTTAGGGACCTAACCTCCCTAGTCCCTCACATAGGTACAATAATATATTTTTCATGTAATAAAGGCCGACATTAGTTAATAAGGCCTATTTAATAATGTGAAAAAGTATAATGTATGAAGACTTAATAGAAGAATATTCTTCTAGAAATATCTTCGTCTAGAATGTTCTTTAGAAGATAGAATTAGTATAAATAAAATTAGGAGGCATGAGAAAGTCTTGTCTTGAGAATTATTGTAGTAGAGCACTTTTCTGTTGGAGGTTTCCCCCTCAAAGAGGCAAGTGAACATTGATTTCTATCAATAATGGTATCATTTTTAGTGTTGTGTTTCTCTACATTTTGTTGTTTCGTTGGTATTTTCTGCAGTATTTCTATTTTCTTCTTTAATATAACATATATGGTACCTAACAAGTGGTATCAAAGCACTTCCCTATGAGGAAACTGTGGGATTTTTTTTTCAGGGTAGAGATGTGTATTGTCGAAGTCTTTAAAGAATATATATATATATATATATATATATATATATATATATATATATATATATATATATGTTGTTTAGTGGGTAAAAATGCAGTGGGGAAAACTACACACAGGAAATATAGATGGTTTCATGGGGTTACTCGAAACAAGCATTTCACCTTGTTGGAAACCTCGCTACATCTGTTGGTACCCTTCGAGTAGTACTGCATCAGACAAAATATGTACATGAAAATCACTCAAACATACTTTCAAGTATATTAGGAGTCCCCTAAGTCTCCTGAAACCATCCCTAGATCAGTCGATTGGCCTCCTAACTGCTATAGTGACACTGAGAAAAAAAATCGAGAAGATACTCTCTACTACTTGGGTAATCAGGTAGTACGTCTAAGGGTACGATTAAGCCTCCTTAGTTGGTCTCCTAAGATATTGGGCCGAGTAATATTGTTCGACCCTACACGTATATCAGAGAGTTATAACACAAGGCAAACCCTTGTCTGTAGGAACCCTCTCTCACTAATGAATTGGCATACTGAAGTGTCGGCTCTTACCTGCATCAAATCCAAAAGAGGTTTAATTAGCTAAAATACTCAAAATACCAAAAAATAACTTCTACACATCAATGAGGCTATACCTCAAACAATCACGCACATATGCTTGATTGTTCCACATATAGTCACACATGTGTGTGCAACTATGAATCATATAGTCGTGCAGTAATTATGCAGTTATCCATCCAACAATCATGCAATCTTACATGATTGTTTGATTAATATTTGAGCAAGCCTGCACAACTGTCCACCCTATAGTTGCACCGAGTTGCGCGAGAATAATTTACATAGTCGCACGAGAGTAGTTGTCATGCCTATTGATAGGAAAATCGACCAACAATTGAAGATAGTTAGGCATTAGATTGACTAGTCCAATAATCTACTACGAGTTGGATGTATAGTTGGTTAGGTCGAGTCCCGTCAAGCCAACTTGATAGAGCGGATTTGGCAAAGTCAACTCTAACCCCCATCCTGAAAACCAGTGCAACATAGCTTTTACATCATACTGACAACACATGTAGGAGTACTTGAGCATAAGAGAAATTAAATATGACATCCTAAGAGTGTCATTTTTATTTAATTATAGATCCAAGGAGGGGTCCAAAATGATCAAAACTGCCTACAAGGAACTCTATATTTGTATCCCCCTTTTTTGGGGGGTTTTTTTTCCATACTTGGCCACATGTGATTGTCCCTCTGGCTTGTGTTTATTTACTAGAAGATAATAACTCTACAATGGTAGGTATGGGTGGCATAACAGAACCACTAGTTTGTAGGTATCATTATACCACCTTACTTATTTGGGGAATCACTCCTTATAGAAACTTACAACGATCCTTCAACTAAGTAGTCACACTATGAGGATCATTTCTATTTCATCAAAATCACTCAAGACTTACACCTGGCCTCATCTACATCCACTCAATTGGTTTTGAACCCAACTCTCCCTGTTAATACAAGCCCAATCACCTCATTTCTATTGTTATACCACACACCTGTAGGTAACATTTTTATCCCTTAAACTTTGATTTTTTCATATTGTGAAGCAAGAATGTCGGTCACTTTCCATTATTTATACATTTAATGAAAAATAATGTCAAGTCTATTTGACATTTAATTACTCACATTGGAATAGAATGTGGAGGTGGCTTATGTCACTAGTGACACTGGAAGGAGACAAAAAAGTTGGTAAACATTGATAATTGTTACCAAACCGCTTTGAATTGTAAGTTGCAGTCTATAATATTATTGGCAGTATGTGGAAATGATTGAGAATACAAGACTATACCTAGAGTGGAAGACAAGAAAAAGGAAAATGAGAGAGGATAGATTTCAGAGAGAACAAAGACCAATAGGTGTCCAAGGTGATTTCAAAAAAAATGTTGAATGTTGGTTAGTCATTGTCTGTGATGTTTTTAGAAGATTGGAGTGATGGGCATGCTATAAACAAAAACATTTTTTTTGCAGGAAACCAAATAATGATAATACTTTACTTCTCTATATGCATGATAGTGAAATTAATGGAAAAACAATAGGAAACATGGCTTAAATTCCATGACATATATTCACCACTAGAGCACCATCTAGATTAATAAAAACTTAAATTTATTTTCTATACAAATAAAGGGGAAAACGTTTACAATTATCATACCATATCAGTATGGTAGTTTTGAAATCAAGTGCACATTCACATAAAAATAAAAATTTTGAAAAAGATGAATGATTAACAACCTGGAGAAGAAAAGAAATCTGAAATCTTAAGTTTTAGTGTTTTTGTAATAAACTTATTTAAAAAAAAAAAAAATCTATACGCAAACCTAAAAACTCAATCAGTTTTTAAATATTAAAGATATTAAACTAAGCCCAGGATATTGTACATCACAGATTCAATATCATATCATGTTTGATTTTTCAAAAGAGTGGACTAACATGAAGGCCATATGTTCTTGTTAGCGCACATTTTCACCCTCCAATCAGATTTGATATAAATGTAAATCAACAATGGAAAAGTGACTAATTAAAGGAGATATTGTCCCAATTGTCACAGGAAAACCTCCTCTTCATTCGGGGTGGTGTGTGGCAACCTCAGGGGGGGTCCCTAGGTATCTCATTGTTGATGTGGGTCTGATTTCCTGCAAAAGAAACAAAAAAAACATCAGCCAATTTTTCTTCGACAACTTGTAAAAACCATCCCAAGACGTTAGGAAAATATAGTATAATTTTCTTGGAAGGATACTGCACTGTTAGCATGAGAGAGATGGATAGAAAGAGAAAATAAAACCACTTAAAAGATTGAAATTAATCACAATAAATGGCTATGAGCTATTAATCAATGCACAAAGTAAAGACACAATACTACCAAGAATGGAAGCTCGATACAAGCACAACACTTCTTTATTAATGGTTTTCTAGAGGGATGATTGCATTATAGCAGACAAGCAAAAAATCAGTACAATGGTTATCCTTGCAGAAGGAGAAAGTAGATAGACTAGAAGAAGAATGAGAGAAGAGAGAAAGACAATATGTATATTGTTGTTGTAAATATCTGACCCTAAATAATTAAGAGATTGCTCCAATATATTGGCTCATGAATGCAGTGCATATGTGAGTAAATCTAGAAGGTAGATGCTACCTGCTACCACCCACTATGTAGCACTCATCTCTTGATCTTCATCTTGATGGAACTCTGCATATGACTCAAGTGGTGCAACTATTGGTTCATGATCATCCAAGCTTAAGCCATCATCATCATGTTCATCTTTGAGAACTTGATATGGTGCAAGTTGTGGGTCATCTTCAATAACAAGGAATTATTGCACTCTTGTAACAACTGATGGATGGAAATCATGGATCGGAAGAAACAAATAAGATGCAATAAAATTTATTTCTAACTTGATAGTAGTGGCTTGGGCCTCCTCGAGAGTTTGAAGGTCCTTACTTCTAATAAACATACCAAAACTTTCATCATATGCCTCAAGAGAATATGTATAATTGTTGTGAAACTTGCATAGACAATCTAGCCAATAGAAATTCGTACAAAGCTTGCAAATTGAGAGAATAAGAGAAGATATGAGAGAAAAAAATCAAAATATTTGTATTCATTTTATGAGAGAAATGATTAATTACACATGATATACTCTACATGGATAAGTAAAGTCACAACAATAGTGATCTAGAGAGATATAGGCACTCATTGACAGAAACTGAAGTAATCTACCACATATTCCAAGATAATTGATCCATGCAATTATCAATTAACCAAGTCACACATGTGGAAGTGAGAGAAAAACATGCAATTATTGGTGATAAAATCGAGGTTGTCATGCATGAGTGACTTCCACTAGTCTAATTGAGTGTAAATGACTTTGAACTAAAGAGGAGCACCCTGTTTTATAGGGGAATATTCTCTAGAGAGAATATTCTCATATAAGGGAGAATTCTCAATCATTGGACTATCAACCTTAGGAAAAGAATTACCTAGGTGAGTGTGTAATATCTCTAACACCCCCCCTTAACACTACTAGGGTGTAGATGATGAATGGGTCCTGACAACCAAGGCCATGTTAGATACCCATTGTACAATGCATATAATAATGAAACACTAAAAAATTGAGGAAAGAGGGAAAGCATCATGGGAAACACCCCC
>ML776636.1:1304614-1340168 GCA_009831015.1 Picea engelmannii
ACCACCTCAAAGAATAATGAAAAAAATGAGGAAGGAAAAAAAGAAGTTGCTAAGAAAATATGTCCTTCACTCCAAGATGATCGCATAAGAAGTGGAACTTTTTCTCAGCAAATTTCTTGGTGAATATGTCTACAGTCTGTTCGGTGGATGGACGGTACTAAAAATTGATAATCCTATCATGTACCATCTCTATGATGTAATTCATATGGATATCGATGTGTTTTTTCCACTATCACTATACTGGGTCTCTGTAAAACTTGAGAGTACTCTGATTGTCACACCAAATGACAGTTGGGCAATGAAACTAGATACCAATATTGGTGAGGAAGTTATAAATCCAAAATGCCTGAATAGTGACAGTTGCTACTCCTCTTTACTCAATCTTTGTTGATCATAGAGAGATAGTTGAATTCTTTTTTCTCAATCAAAAGATGGGACCGGAACCCAAACTAAGCACATACCCAGATGTGAACTTGCAATATGTTCTATCACCAACCCATTCAAAATCAATAAAGCCCATTAGATCCAATGCACAACCTATTTCATAATGGATCCCATAACTTGTGGTTCCTTGAACATATCTAAGGATGTGCTTGGAATCCTTCCAGTGTAGCTCATGTGGATCCTACATGTACCTAGAAATTTCCCCTACTAGATAGGAGAGATCTGGTCAGGTGTGGGTGAGATAGAGAGGGCTCCCCACAAGTTGTCGATATAAGGTGTTGTCAAACACTGGTGTATCCCCGCCATCCTCAAGATGTACCCTATAAAGAAAGGGTGTGGCGACCGAGTTGTAGTCGCTCATGTAAAATATAACCAAGAGATACTGATCATACTTAGTCTAAGATAGCTTGATTCTTGAAGAATCCTAATTGATCTCAAGACCAAGGAAATAATGCAATGGACCCATGTATATCATAGAGAACCTGTCATGTAGAATGTCCTTGACCACAACAATGGTTGAGGTTGAACTGCCTGTGATCAGGAGGTCATCAACATAGAGAACTAAGATTAGTAAGGAGTACGAGGTCCTCAACATGTGGACGTTTGGATTTGATTTCATTTGACAAAGTGCTCAAAGTGAAAGTAGGCATCCATTTTCGCATACCATGCTCTAGGTGTCTGCTTGAGGCCATAGAGGGACTTCTTCAATCAACATACTAAGGATGAGTTCTGAATGAACCCCTATGACTACTCCATGTAAATCTTCTCAGAGAAATCCCCATGAAGAAAATAACTCTTTGCATCCATCTGGTTAACTTCCCACCCCCTAGCTTCCATAATGGAAAGATCCAATAAGATGGAGTCCATCTTTGCTATAGGAGAAACGGTCTCATCATAGTCTATCCCATGGATCTGATGAAAACATTTGGAAACCAGTATTTTCTTATACCTGCTCACATGTTTGTTTCTTTCCTTCCTGGTCCTCTATATCCATATTCATCTGATAATGTTCTTGTCTAAAGGAAGTAGAACTGGATCCCAAGTCTAGTTCTCGAGGAGAGATTTACACTCCTCTTGCATGGCGACTTCCTAGAAGGGATTCCCTTAGCCTTTGCATAGGTCTGCAGGTTTGAAGATAGAACCCTATAGAAATGCATGGGAATCATTGGTTTGGTATTTGTGAGTGCATGAGGAGGATCCTTAAACTAAGAGCTCATCCTCCTATGATCTGCTAGATCCCCCACAAGGTCTCTTGTTGCATGTAGGGTGGTATGTGCCCACTTGGGAATTGGTGGTGGCTCAACATATGTATGATCATCATCTTCCGAATCATATTCAAAGCTCATATATGAACCATGATCTTAGTGAGTGCACTCATCATCACTGATGTCTGGTGCAGGAAGTGGTATAGAGGTATTTGTGTGTGGCTCTGACAGTGCATGCAAGGGAGTTTCCATAAAATAAACATTGCGCTCAATGATGAGCCTGTCAGTATAGGGATCAAGCAACCTATAATCCTTCACACCATCTGGATATCCCATGAATATGCATGTGATACTCTTTGGATCTAATGATTTCCTCTTTTCAAAGGGTACATGGGCCCATGCACATGATCCAAATATTTGAAAGTGGGTGACTTCTGGTTTGTTTCCACTCCATGCCTCATAGAGAGTCTTGTCCTTGAAAAATATATGAGGGGATATGTTATGAATTTGGTTGGCATAGTTAAGTTCCTTGGCCTAAATCTTTGGCGGTATAGATATTCCATGCAACATGCAAGTGACCATCTCCTTGAGGGATTCGTTCTTCCTCTCGGCTACTCCATTTTGTTGCGGAGTGTAAGATACTATGTGTTGCAGTTGTATTCCTTCCTCTGAAAAAAGATATTGGACATCTCAGTTGAAAAATTCCCTCCCCATTGTTCGTGTGAAGCATTTTGATCTTTCCCCTGGACTGAGTCTCTACATGTTCTTTGAAGTCTTTGAGATGCTCAAAAACCTCAGACTTCTTCCTGAGAAAATACACCCAAGTCTCTTGTGAGAAATCATCAATAAATGTAAGCATGTACCTTGATTTATTGATGGATGGACGAGGAAAGGGTCCTATCAGATCACTATGGATGATCTCCAAAGGAGAGGAGGCCCTCTAGGCCTTCCCTTTCTAAAACTTCTCTTGAGGATTTTTTCCAATAACACATCATTGACAAACTCCTTTTGAAAAGTGTATGTTGGGAAATCTAGTGACAATATCCTATTGACATAGTTGCTGCATGTATTTGAAATTTATATGGCTGAATCTCACATGCCATAATCTACTAGTATCATCAACATGTGTCAGTAGTAAAGCAAAATCATATTTAGCAATGAATTTACTGAGAGTATACAAACGATATTCATGGTTTACCTAACCAACAACAATCATGGAGTTATCACACATATCAAATATGTTTATGGAATCAAGTGTGAATTCCACCCTTTTTCTTGTACTGGAATGTGTTATTTGATAGATGGAGAGTAGATTCAAAGATATTTTTGGAACATGCAAGATGTTCTCAGAACTTCGGTGTGGGATTTCTACTCTCCCTTAGCCAATGACCTCAACTAGGGTATCATATCCCATGAGGACGGGAGGATCCATGCATGTAGAAATAGAAGATAAAACATTCTCTATTGCTGCCATATGGTGGGATGTGCCTGAATCTAAGATCCATGCATCAGAAGAAGAGTTAATGGCAATATGTGCATGAGAGTTTCCTCGTTTGGCTTGATCTTTTGGCTTCTTCTTGGTAGCTTTGGGAATGTGATCCTCGGGGTTGTTCTTATAAATAATTTGTGCCATATGATCAATATGCTTCTTCATGCATAAGGACTTGAGATGATAACCACGATTGTAATAACCATATTTAGTATTCCATTTCTTTACTTTTCAACCTTTTGAGCCCGAGGAATCATCGAAGGGTTTGGAGTACCCTTCCTTCTTTAGCTCTGCATGCACCTTTCCTTTTCCTTTTTTCTTGGACTTTGAATTGGAAGTGTTGTTGCTTTCATGCATAGAAAGTGCATGCGCATTGGGTCCCTTAATTATCCCCATTTTGATGAGATTATATTTCTCATGCGTGAGGGATTCAATATATTGATCCAATGTCTGAAATTTCTAGGCCACTCTTGAAGTGAATCTATTTGTATGAAATGATGAGACAAAAAAAGCATAATCCAGAGAAATTTTTTCTAAGATAGAAAGGATTAACTAATTGTGTTGAGTGGATTTGTCTATTCCACATCCATTTATATGAAGGAGGAGGGACTTTAAATTCATAAATAAGTCCTGGATGATCTCAAAATTCCTCAGATCTAAGAAAATTATCTCTACATCTAGCATATGGCCTCTCATTTTGTCCTATTTTCCAAAGATATCCTCCAACTTTGTCCAAATCTCATTTGGTGTGGTACAAGCTTCAATGTGAAACAAACTCTTAGGGGACATAGAAAGACATAGGAGGTCGTAAGCCTCATTCATGTGGTTGAGATACTTTTTATTCTCTATAACAAAGGTTGGATAAACCTTTGTAGCCATGGTAATCTGGTATAAGCCTTTGCATATGAGTTGATGCAAAATTTTTAGCTTCCACTCAAAGTAGTTATGAGGCATGAGAAGTATTGTCGGTGAATAATTCATATTTTCATACTGCATCCCCCTTCTGGACCTATAAATAAGATACATGTGCATATTTTTTCTAACAACCTATGGGCTCTGATACCATGTAGGATTGTGGTGAAACCTACATAGATAAAATAGAGAACATCAAATTTTAAAAAGATTACAAATTAAGAGAAGAAGCGAAGAGATGAGAGAAAAAAATCAAAAGAATTGTTTTCACTGTATGAGAGAAATTATTAATTACACATGATATACTTTGCATGGCTAAGTAAAGTCACCATAGTAGTGATCTAGAGAGATATAGACACTCATTGACAGAAACTGAAGTAATTTGGCACATAGTCCAAGTTAGCTAATCCATGCAATCATCAGTTAACTGAGTCACACGTGTGGAAGTGGGAGAAACACATACAACTATTGGTAATATAAGCAAGGTTTACATGCATGGGTGACTTCCACTAGTCTAACTTAGTGTAACTGACTCATAACTGAAGAGGAGCGCCCATTTTACAGGGGAATATTCTCATCTAAGGAAGTGCTCTCAATCATTGGAGTATCAACCTTAGAAAAAAAATTACCTAGGTGAGTGTGTAATATATCCAACATAATAAATCAAAGAAAAATAAATATTAGGCCTTATGGTAATAGGAATTGTATAATAAGCCTTAGAAAAACATGCATTAAAATCAATGGTAGTCTCATTCCAATTCTTTTTACTATTATCAAAAACATTAATTAAGGAAAAATTGTCTTGTTTATCCGCCCATCTTTCAATGAATTTCTCTTGGAATGAATACCATCCATCAATGGAGGCATGGGGAATGGATTTGCACCATGCTCGTGCCTCCCCCTCAAGGGTTGGCACAAACATCCTCATCACCACATCCTCATGTTCCACACCAAAATCATCCACCACCCTAGAAAATGTAGTCATGTGATCCTCAATCAATACTCCAAACTTCCCTGTGAACCTAGAGAATCATTTAAGATAGTCACATGTAGGTAATTCATGTGGATAATCCATAAATGCAACAAAACTCAATGGGTCATAATAAATGTTTTTTTTAAGAGAAATTTCACCAATTTGGCTAAATTTTAATTTTTTTGAAGAAATTTAGACTAAAAAATTTCATATTTTCCTTAAAAATAAAAACATTGTAGCCTAATTTATGATTATAGTTATGCATACACTTGTATTTTTCTCCTAAATATAAATGTTTTCCATGAACATATAATATGTTTTCTTAATATTTTTGTCAAATCAATGGTTATCCATCCCAATTCTTTGGGTATATTTGCTACATATTGATGATTAGTTAATATAAACTAATCTTGGGAAAACCATGCATTTTGAATTGAAGTCAAATAAATTTATGTAGGAAAAGAAAATGTTTTTAATACTTTACTTCTATTATTTTATTCACTTCTTTTCAACATGTAGGTAGTATATCATGTTGTATGCTAGTGTGTATAATTTTTTCCATGTATTTCTAAAGATATTTTCCATCGTCATTTATTTTTGTCATAAGTTTCCTCTAATTGATATAAAAGTTTGTTTGTTCTCTAAATATTCTACTACGATATTTGTTTTTCTTAATTGTTGTCAATGACAGACATGTGACACTAATGGAATGTTGTTGCCAAATTTTAAAGGTAGCAACACGAAATCAATTGGTTATCGCCTAAGATAAATGATATAATGTTTTTACAAATATGGTTTGATCGCCAAATGATTTGAGAAGTTATGACTTATCTAGTTTAAACATCGGTCATAAGCAGAGAATCTCCACCCTACTCATGGCCTCGCAACTGCAACCATATTATTAATATGAGATAGAAACAAGCATAAGTGCAGCCATAATACGAGATTGAGATGAAAATAAAACCATAGATGAATATGTTTAGCTTATAATCACCATAGTGCTTGTCAAAAGAACCTTTAGAGACTCAATATGCTTACCAACTTAGGGATATTTCTTGCTGAAAGTATAATCTTGTTTTGGAAAATATGTTAGGGTTTTCTCAGGCTCGGAACTAGACCTTGTGAGGGAATCAAAATCAAATGATATTATTGTGTAGTTTCCCCTATGGATTCATTCTTGTATCTTGTAGAGTCGTTAGGTGAGTTAAAGAAAATAAACCAATTAAAGTAAAAACTCATTGATATCGTTTTCACCAAGGTTTGCGTTCCCTGACAATGACGCCAATATATTAGCACACTTTTTCACCCTCCAATTAGATCTAATATAAATGTAAATCAGCGATGGAAAAGTGGCTTATTCAAGGAGAGAATGCCCCAATCATCATAGGAAAACCTCCTCTTCGTTCAGGCTGATGCATGCCAACCTCAAGGGGAGTCCCTAAGTACCTCGTTGTTGATTTGGGTCTCATTTTATGCAAAAGAAACACAAAAAATAGAAGCCATTTTTTCTTGGATAGAGTGTAAAAACTCTCCCATGATGTTAGGAAAAGAAAGTATAATTTGCTTGGAAGGATCCTGCATTGTTAGCATGAGAGAGATTGATAGAAAGAGAAAATAAAACCACTTAAAAGATCGAAATTAATCATAATACATGGCTATGAACTACTAATCAATGCACATAGTAAAGACACAATATTGACAGGAATGAAAGCTCGATACAAGAACAAAACTTCTTTATTAATGGCTCGCTAGAGCGATGATTGCACCATAATAGACAAGAAAAAAACTACTACAATGGTTATCCTCACACAAAGAGAGAGTAGCTAGACTAGAAGAAGAATGAGAGAAGAGAGAAAGACAATATGTATGTTGTTTCTGAAAATATCTGACCTTGAATAACGAGGATATCACTCCAATATATAGGCTTTTGAATGAGGTACATATGTTAGTAAATATAGAAGGTAGATGCATGAAGGCATGCAACTATGAATGCGCAATGTGCATGAGGGAGAAAGGTGAGTTGTGTGAAGATAAAGAGAACATGGGAACAAAATGTGAGTGGGAGGAATAGTTAAGTAAAGGAAAAGGAGGAACATTGTGAGAATTGTTCCCTAAAAGATAGGAAAGAGGGTGCATGAGGGAGAAAGAGATGAGGAAGGTGCATGTATGGGAGTTTGAGAGAGTGGAGGTGGTGCATTAGATGATTCATACACTAGAAATAGGGAGAAGGGATATTTAGGGAGGTAACACATGAGAGGAGGAATGAAGTGATAGAGAGGATGCACCACACGTGTGAGGGAGAAGAGAATGTAGAAGGCACACATGATAGTGTAGAGAAAGGTAATGAGGAGGCAGAACATGTGTTATTTTTTTAAGAAAGATGCGAGACACGTGGAGGAAGAGAATAGAAAAGGACATCACATTAAGTAGGCTAAGTATAGAGGAGGGAGTCATGCACATGGGAGAAGAGGTAATGCACCCTATTTAATAGGGAGTTAATGCAGAAGAGTGAGAATAAAGGATAATTAATGCACAAAAAAGTCGTATATATTGCGAGTGAAGGGAAATAAAGTAAGTTACGATTTAATTAGACCAATGTTGGGTTTATTTCTCTCACTTCTACTTCTAGGTTTGACCCAGGTTCATATCTCAATAGGTTTCCAACAAAACCCTCTAAAACTATTGGTCCTGTTAGTAAACTGGAAGGCAACATAGTGCACTACGCAGTCTCACCCGAGATAGCTTTATGGTTGACTGCAATTCTCAAGTGCTTGCAATCTAGGAATGAGTGGGGATCTGGGAGTGTATTATGACTTATTCTTGCATTCATCATGTCATTCATTCAAATATTCCTAGGATTCACCCATCTTTTAGGTACTTTCATGCATTCTAGTATATCTAGCTTAACCATTCATTCAATAAACTAATCATTGACAGAAAGTAAACATGCAATAACCATCACATATAACACATGTTTTACCTTGGTTCACCCCCTCCTGGGATACGTCCACAAAGGTTTGTCTTGTCTTCTCTTTTATTAGGTCTACTGCAAAATATGGCATTGTGAGAATTACATATTTCTTCATACAAACATGAAAAGGTTCAAGACCCTCTATGAGGTGGAATAGATCATGCCAAGCTCCTCAGCCTGTGACCTAACCCTCAAGATCTAGCCTACTTGATTCTTCTATCACCTTATTACAATCATAATAACCTTTGAACTAACCTCTTTCTCCAAAAATCAATCAACTAAACCCTTATTAAACAACAATCGAGCAACCCCGACGTAGACCTACTAGGTTCTTATCTATACTAGTTTTCAAGCTTATAGTCGTTACAATATTTATCAAAAACACTAACCCTAACATGGTTAGGTTTGTCTTCCTTCTTGCCTTGCATGTTTCTCCTCTTGCATGTTGCTTTTCCTCACACATTTTACTTTTCCTACCAGTTGTTCTTCTCCAAAATTAGGCCTTTTCCTTCCAAAATTAGGTCTTTCCTCAAAATAGGCATGGGCCCAACAAGCCCCCAACACTGAAACGTGGCTCATCCTAAGCCACTCAGGTTGTGTGTGCTCTCTGAATATCCTCTACCAAGCTATGGAATTTTCCTTCTAGCTCTTCCCCTTTAGCTCTGTCATGCACAACTTTCTTTGTGAGCTCTTCTACCCTCTACATTGTGATGTGATCCTTGAGAGATTCTGTGCTCTCAACATGGTCCTGCACCATTCTCATATTTTCCTTCTCCAGTTTCACAATAATTTGCGCTTCTTTCTCTTGGAGAAGTTCTAACTAGGCTAGCCTTGCCTTCTTGTTGTTATGTGCATTGTGCAGTCTTCAGTTTTTCTTGTAGGGTATTCATCTCTTGTGCACCCTTCACTCGCTCAGTGATGCTCATTGAATATTTCCTCTTCTTTAGCTTCTGGATTGCAGTGCTAACTCTTTCCTCTTCCTAGTCCCACTATTGGAACTTATCATCTTCTTCCAGTGTTTTCCATGGTTGTGCGGTCTTATCAAATAGTTGTATGACCCTTTCTTCTTATTTCTCCATCACTTCCACTTGCAGAACTACTTGTTGTTCCCTTTCAGCTAGAACTTTTGGAGGAGTAGTTGGGGTTAATTTTTCTTTAAGATCCTCAATATCAGTCTTGTATTTATCAAGAATCTGCATGATGATTTGGACCTATTCTTCCGCATTGCTCATGGTTTCCTGCGCGTTGTCTAGAATCCTTGTAAAAACTTCCTCCATTTTCTTCTCTAGATTATCTATGCGTTGTTTCTCCTATTTTGTCTCAAGCTTTACTTGCTCGACCACAAGTTCTAGGGAATCCTTTCCATTCTTAGTTTCTTGCAATTCCGTCGCATCTATCCTTGCATGTGATTGCACCTCCTGCGTGACACTGACTTGAAGTTTGTACAATGCCTTGGTTGGTATCTTTGCTAGTACCAACTGTACCTGTGCCAGATCCTTAAGTGGTGTCTGGGCTATGGCCTCATCCATCTGCAGCATCTCTGATGTTACTTGGAATCTTGGACTCGCTTGCGCTATGGTTTGGATAGTGTGTTCTTCGCTCGATGCGGTCCTTTCCTGTACTCTTGTTACTGAGGGGAAGGGTTTTGTTCCCCTTTCGTGTCTTTGCTTATTTTATTTATTTTAGGACCTACCTAATGTCGGCCAAATCATTTTGTATCCTACCTCTTTGGTTATTGGCCTCTTCAAACTCCTTGTCTATGTGATCATGTACTCTCTTTGTGACAATATTGGCATCGTCCTCAGTGATTGTGTACTCCTGTATTTTCTTATGAGCCTTGGCCTTCTTGCGCCACCCCCCTATATGTATAATTGGCCACTTGGGTGGCCCTATTTATTCTGTAGTCACTATCGAATGGATTTACTATGTTTTTGTGTCCCCCCTTGTTCTTTTGGCACCAAGACAATGTCTTTATTCCCTAACTGCACGTCCTTCTTTGGAGCACTACCCTCCTTGCACAACCCCCCTGTATGTATAATTGGCCTCTTGGGTGGCCTTGTTTCTTGTCATGGAGCGGTTGTCGAAGGGGTTTCCTTTGCCCCCTTTTTCTTTTGGAACCATGACAATTTATTTCTTCCCTGAATGCACGTCCTTCTTTGGAGCATTTCCCTTCTTCTGTTGAGATGGATTTTTACTGGCCTTCCCCTGCTGCGTTGGATTTTTGGTCACAAGTTATCTCCTATAGGTGTCTTGGATGAGCCTCCTTCTACTTAATTTCTCTTTGCCATCTCCTTGGTGATGATTGGGATCTTACAGTCATCTTTCCAGTCTTGCATTGCCATTTCAACTTCCTATGCCTTGTGTCCCCCCTTGTTCTTCTAGTGTTGGGACAATGTCTTTCTTCCTTAACTGCACATCCTTCTTTGGAGCACTTCCCTTCTTCTATTGTGTTGGATTTTGACTGGGATTCCCCTGTTGCATTGGATTTTTGGGCACAATGTTGTCTCCTGTAGGTGTCTTGGATGACCCTGCTTCTACTTCCTTTCCCTTTGGCATCTCCTTGGTGATGATTGGGATATTCCATTCATCTTACCAGTCTCGCATTGCCATTTCAGCTTCCACTTCCCTGATGCATAAATGAAGTTGTAAACATTCTTTTGTTGGATCCCTGCGTGCTTGGATCCACATATTTTGGCGTGTAGCCTTGAAGTTTGCTATACCTTGATACTGTGCCACCACCTCTGGAATGATCCTCTAGGTGTTTGCTACGTTTTCTTGGATGTCATTGAGGTAACACACAAAGGTACCCACGTTTCCACTTCTTCTCTTTGGATTCAAAGTGCTCCCCATGAACATGTACCGCGTTGCATGGAAGAAACCTACTTTATCACAAAAATAAGAGTAGGGATGCTCTTTCCACCAGATTAGTGCTATCAAAATCAGTAGCCATGAATAGTGGAGCTTTTTTCCAAAGTCCTATGCGTCCTTACAGTCGTTGAGGAACAGGTTTAACAGATATGGGACCCAACTGAGCATGGTGTCATTTGTGCACTGAGCTGCAACTACGACAACCCTTGTAGGGACCTCCTCCTTGCAGAACCTGCTTAGCAATTTGCACGCCATTAGTTTTGTGGTCATCCTGGTGGTTGCGTCATTGATTATTTTGATGATGATCTCGCATGAGCCTCTCTCTGTCCCGTATGTTTTTTTCATTTCTTCGGCGAGAGACTTTTCTTTAGTTTTTTCATCTAGGTACTATGCGGGACTCTCCCCCATTGATGGCATACCTATGATGAACGCAATCAGTTCTACATCGATGGCGATAGGCTCTTCCATCCATAAGAAGCCTCCATGGAGGACATCCATCAACTGCTTGATGCAGTTATTCACTTCTTTCCCCCTGCCAAAGTGGGGAATATGTACAAGGTTCAAGATCCCTGTGTTTGCTAGGCATGCCACCCATTGTTTTGGTTGCATCATGGGGTCTCCAAATGGGCATGTGCCTATGCTATCCATGTATACTTGTAGCGCAAATTATGGGAATTTTTTGTTGTCGGACACGTCATGGTCCGAGTGTCTTATCCTTTCCATGCACCCCAGTAGGGTTGGTGTGGCCTGCACCCCCTATGGAATGTACGGTATCACAATTGAGGCATCAAATTTCTTGCAGGGGGATCACACGATGGGTTGTTTTCCCTTTCTTCTTACTAGCACGGTAGAGGTCCGAACCTCTGGCTCTCTCTCTTCCCCGCCTGACTTCGGTTGCCCTATAATATCTTCAATATTTCCTTCCTCCTGCTGCATGGATCCTTCCCCTGGTTGTGGTCTCACTGCGTCAGACTCTATCTACTCACTATCGCCCCCATTTGTTCTGTGGGCTGCTCCAGTGTTGTAGGTTGTTGTGGGTTACCTGTGGCAACTAGTGAGTGCCTCTGTGCACTGTCATGCGAGTCAATTTTGATCCTGGCCATTGTCAAGGCTTGTTCTTCCTCTTCTACCAGTGTGGCAGTCACTGGTTTGACCTATGGCAAGGGAATTGCGTCGACATCAACAATTCCCTCTCTCTATTCCATTTCCTGCTCTACCTCTGTGGTTTCTTGTGGTGACCTGAGAGTGCTTTAGGTTTTGCGTGTTGTTTGGCTTGGTGTGCCAAACTTTGGAGGTGCCATCATGGGAACTTCTTTCTTTCTGGATTGAGCTTCGGCTACTTCAAATCTTTGTACTCTCCTGTTCACCTCTCGTCTTTAGCTTCACAGGTTTGCAAATTTGCAATTTCACAATAAGTCTTGTTTGGCCCGCCTTTCTCCTTTATATAGAGGGTGTCATTATTGCCTTGAACTGTCTCAGAGAAGCTTATCTGGCTGTGATTAATGCATTGAATCTTGTTGAATATGCTTCATTCAATTCCATAAATGCCCTAATTCACGCCTTTTTTCCCTAACGGTCATTTTTCGCTTTTCCGATCGTTGACCCCTTTTCTGGTGCACTGTACTTTTCCTTAGTGCATGGCATTTTTCTTTTTGTCATCCATATGCTACGCATGGTCATTTTTTATTTCTATCGTGCTAATTCCACTATTTTTGTGCACGATGTTTCCCAATATTTTTGTATTTTCTTTCTTTTCTATTTTTGTATTTCTTTTTCCCTTTTTTTCTCCTTTTTTTTTTAACCCTAATCTCTACTATAGTACACTATATACATGTTGTTCCCACTGCACTGTAACTTTTAAGAGTTAGTAGGTTGAATTTATCAGTACAACTTCAGTCAAATACCATTGATCATTCCTTTCAGTTATGTTCCTGTCAAATCCTTTAGTTGCACAGATCCCCCATCTGTGATAGTATTTACTTCATATGGCCCTAGCCAATGTACTCAAAATTTGCCATGATATTGAAAATTTTTATTGCCATAGAGTAGGACTAGGTATCCTTCCTTAAGACTCTTCTTTTTCATATGTCTTTCATGCCAATATTTGTCTCTTACTTTCTGTACTTCCTGGTGAAATCCTACCAGAATGCTATCTACTTTCATTTCCATTAGTTGGTTTAACCTTTCATGTACTATGCCTCTTTCTTTCATGTTGGTAATTGCTACTACGCACAGAATGGGTACTATAAATTCTAATGGCATCACTCCTTCCTGCCCATACACCAACCTGAATTGTGTATGTCCTATCAAATTCTTACATAGTACTGCTGGAATTTTCATGTCCCAATCATCCCTGTTGACATTGCAGATCTTAGTCAAAGAATTCTCCAAGATCTTATTGAAGGCTTATACTATTCCATTTACCTAAGGATGGTATGGTGTACTCTTCTGGTGATAGACTTAAAAATCCTCAGTCATATCCCTGATAGCACTCTTGATAAAGTGAGTACCTTGGTCAGACATCAAAATTATTGGACACCCAAATCTGGTGATTACTTGCTCAAATAAGAAGTGTGTTGTTGTCTTCACGCTACAATCTTTGATTCATGTTACTTCTTCCCATCTTGTTAAGTATTCAGTTGTAGTAATGATATATATAGATCCTGGTCTTTTTGTTGGTGGATGGATTGGTCCAGCAAAGTCTATTTCCCATTTATCAAATCCCTGCAAGGTTACTTGTGGTATTAGGGGCATCTCATCCCTTCTATTGGGCTTGCCAACCCTCTGACAGACATCACATTTCTGGAAATATTCCATGGAATATTTATGGACTGTTGTCCACCATAATATTACATGCAATACCTTCTGCATGGTATCTTTTCCTACATAGTGTCCTCCAACTATACCTTCATGAGCTTCTACCAAAATTCTAGGTCTTTCATGCTCTAATACACACCTTCTCAAAATGCTATATGCGCCCATACTGTATAAGTTTTCTACAATAAGTTGATAGTCTGCATCTCTAACTACCATATTTTTCTTTTGCACAGTGCTAAAATATCGTGGCATAATCGTTATGCTTAAGTATTCATTGATATCAACAAAGTGTTCATCAGCTACCTGTACTGAAAATAGTTGTGCATTAGGGAAGTTGTCTTCCAAGTTAGTAGGTTATTCTCCATTAGTTACCCTTGACAGGTGATAAGGTCCTGCATTCAGCTTCCCTAATTTAACTATCACTCTGAAATCAAATTCTTGGAATAACAATAGCCATCTACATATACTACCCCCCAACACTGGCTTGTTGACTAGGTATTTGAGGGCATAATGATTTGTGAACATATTAAAGTGTTTACCCAGTAAGTAGTGCTTGAACTTATGACTTCCATATACCATGGATATGCCTTCTCTTTCTGTGGTGTTGTGATTCTGCTCTGATTATGACAATTGTATTCTTGTAAAGGATATAGGATGGTCTAAATCCCCTGCTCCTGGTTGCGCCATAATTTCTCCAAGTGCTATGGTTGATGCATCTACATTAACATGAAATATCTTTTCCCAATATGGGAATACTATGATAGGTGTTGTGACCATATTTTCCTTTAAGGTGTCCAACCCTTTTTGACAGTCCTCATTCCACTGGAATCTGACATTCTTCTTTAACAGTTTTTCCATTGGCGCAACAATTTGCACATACCCTTTTATAAATTTCTTGTAATAGATTGTATGTCCCAGTGTTTCTCTCAACTTGTGAACTCACTTTGGTGGTGGTAAGTTTATAATGACTGCAATCTTAGAAGGATCTACTAGTAATCCTTGTTTATACACTATATGTCCCAACAATATCCCAAAAGGTGTCCCAAAAATGCAGTTCTTTATATTCAATGATATCTGACACTGCCTGCATCTTTACAACATGAGTCTTAACACTTCTACAAGGTCATTTAACAAACAATATACAGCCCAATCATCCATATATACTTCTAGAAACTAATGTATGAATTCCTTAAAAGCATCCATGACTACTCTTGAAAATATGGTTGGTGCATTCTTCAACCCAAATGGCATGACTGTATATTGGTAGGATCCCCATGATGTGGAAAATGTAGTCTTATATCTGTCCTTTGGATCTATTTTGATATGATGGTAACCTGAGAATCCATCTGTAAATGAATATGCTTCTTGGCCTCCCACATTCTCTAAGACTTCATCTGTGAAAGGGGTAGGAAAAGGGTCATGTAGGAAAGCATCATTCAGTTTCCTCATATCTACACAAATCCTTATCCCCCCTTGTTTCTTTTCTTTGAATACCATAGGTCTTATCCATTCAGATTCCTCTACAGTTTCTATGATACCATCTTCCAACATTCTGTCAATTTCTTCTTTCACTTTTTGCTTATATATTGGATTCAGTCTGTAAGGTCTCTGCCTGACAGGTCTTGCCTCAGGTTTGAGAGGTATTTTCATCTCTCCTATCTCTCCTACTTTGCCTTTCATCTTTGTAAAGGTTGTTGGAAACAAGTCATTGTATTCACGCAGTAACTATGTTATTATTTCTATTGTTTGTTCATCCCAATAGTATCCAATACTTGCCATTTTAGGATTGTCAGTTGTCCAATACTTATGATTCTAGAGATGGGCCTTCCACCTCTCTTTCTCCTTCAATTTTTTGTAATTTGAATGTTGTGAGGGTCATCTTCATCTGGTGCTTCCTCTTCAACATGATAACATGAAAGTATTTCTTTGACTGCCTATTTATTTTGTTGTTGATATTTGATGATGCAGCCCCCTCCTCAACCCACAGGTCGGAAGGTCCACACCAACAGGATCGTTCTTCTCTCCTCGGCCTGAAGAGCTCTCAGTAATGGCTCTTCTATTTCCCTTTCGGGAAATCTGCACCCACAACCAACTTCGAGAAATTCCCCCTTTATACCTCGGAAGGTCAGATTTCGCATCATCGCGAATCCATTGGTCAAGCACCTTATCTCCAATCTCTGAAACCTGGAACAGTCAACACTGACCCTTCCTCTTTCTCTTTCAGACTTTCCCTTATCGTGATTTTGGCAGTCACAGTGTCAAGCAACTTGTTCCCATGATTCTTGAAACCCGATTTTCCAAAATTTTGATGCGTCCGTAAGGTTGACCTTTCAACGCCCCTTTACTACTGTCGGGACTTCAGACTTCACAATATCGTGAATCCTAATGCAAGGGACTCGAATCTTTACCCCACAAAAACCCAAAATGGTCTACAGAGGTTGACTCTATGTCAATAGTGCACCACCTGTCCACCTTGCTGACTCCTCTGGCCCCACACCATCCTTTTATCCTTTGGGACTTCGCGTTTCATGATATCGCGATTCCCGTTGCAAAGTTTACGGGACTTCCACCTACGAAATTCTGAAATAGGAATCTGCTTGCAAATCCAATGTCACTTGTGGCTTGGATCTACGATCCTACTCCTCTTGAGCTTAGAACCTTTAGGAATACTCATGGTAACTCCCTTGCTCCTCCGTGAGATCTAACAGCTCACGGGACTTCGCGATTTCTCCTCAGAGAATTCCAACTGCCCGTTCTTCCTCTGAGAATCTGTCCTCCTACGGTCCAACGTCGCTATGCTTTCCTTCAAACTTTTCAAGATTATTGGATGCTTTCCTTCCTTCGACCCCTTCGAAGGTTAAAGTCTTGTTAAGTTTTCCCCCCTGACTTCAAGTCTTTTAGAAAAACCCCTGCTCGCACTCCTTGTAAAAGACTGTCAAACTCTTTCAAGTGTTGACTTTCTTCGACTCTGTGCACACCTGCAGCAGCAGTCTCTCAATACTTGACTCAGGTCCACAACTCTGAGAATTTACTCAGCTTGCGCACTCCTTGCATGGCTCCTGTGCCTGACTGCACATCTGAAGAAATGAGAACAAAAGCTATCTATCATGAGCTTTCAGAGACCAACCTCTAAACCCTTTGTCAACGCACTCCTTGCAGACAATTCGACTGCACTCTTTGTAGGAACTCTTGCTCAGATTGAGAAACAATTGAAACTCATTTCTCTTCACTTTTCTCTCAAATTTCAAACATTCAACAAGAAATCATTCATACATAGCATAAACTAAAATGTACAATAGAAAGAGTGAAATAACCATGATCATAACATTCAATATACATACACAGAGAACAAACACGACGCCATGAATTTGAATCAAAGATTTCTCTATTAATTCAAATCTTTGTACATGGGTGTCTTCACACAGCTCTCTGCTTCTCCTCTATGGTATTCACTCTAATCTTCATGCCCTCTTACAATACAAAATGAGGGTGTCTATATCCCGTTTCCCTCTTGCGCTCTAAAACAGTCTAATCTACACATTCAATTCTACCTACTTACATTAACTACTATAAATGCCTTCTACCTACTAAGGACGAGAGCGAATCGCTCAAGGTACATTTACATTATACAAGGGTGCTCCCTCTTAATGGCTTCATTAATATGTTAAGATGTTTTCAAAATTTGTGCTGGGTGCTTTTCCAGCTGTCTTTGGACTCCGCGCTGGCTCGCTTGAGATGCTCCTGCATCATACTCTCTGGCTTGAAAATTTTCATGGGCTCCTGTCCATGAGCTCGCGCACGGTCTATCCATGCTTCTGGATCTCTGCTTCGCTCTCCCAGCTGGAATCTTCACCTGGATGGCCTTTCCACTTGACCAAATATTCAAAGTTTTCTTTCGCCTGGTATTTTTGCTCACCCTTTTGTCCAGTATGCGCTCCATCTACGTCTTTTCTGCAACTGGCATCTTCTTTGTCCACTGGATCACTGACTAATCATTACATATCCCTGCTTCCTCAGCTTCATATGGGTACAAATCTGAGATATTGAATATC
The DNA here is from genome assembly GCA_009831015.1 of Picea engelmannii. Classification (NCBI taxonomy): domain Eukaryota; kingdom Viridiplantae; phylum Streptophyta; class Pinopsida; order Pinales; family Pinaceae; genus Picea; species Picea engelmannii. Next base: position 1,322,346 of record ML776636.1, read on the forward strand.
AGAGAAATTCCGATCCCATCGGGTAATTCAATCTCGTAAACATTCACCCCAAATTTCTTTAAGACCTTACATGGTCCGATTTTCTTCATCTTTAACTTATTATATGTTCCTCTCGGGAACCTTTCCTTTCTCAAATGTGCCAGAATCAATTCACCAACCTCAAATTGAAGTTGTCTCTTATGTTGATAGTCTCTGTATTTATATTCCTGGTTCGAACTCTGTAGTCGCTCCTTCACCTGGCTGTGAAGTTCCTTCATCGCCTCTGCGAAATTTTCTGCACTAGCGCTCCTAGTTGCATTCTGTTATGAATCCCTCAACTCAAAAATTCCTCTCGGTTGTATGCCATAGAAAATTTGAAATGGACTCTGTCCTGTGCTTCTGTTAACTGATTCATTATAAGCAAACTCTGCCTGTGGTAATATGTTGTCCCACTGGCTGTGGTGTTCTGTCACCAAGCTTCTCAGCAAGTCTCTCAGACTTCTATTCACCACTTCTGTCTTTCCATCTGTATGAGGATGATAAGCTGAACTAAATGCCAAGTTAGTCCCCAGCTTCTTCCATAAGTTCCTCCAAAATTACCCTATGAACTTGGTGTCTCGATCCGAAACTATGCTTCTTGGCAAGCCATGAAGTCGAATGACTTCTTTGAAAAATAGGTTCGCAATGTGAGTTGCGTCACTAGTTTTCTGACATGGAATGAAGTGTGATATATTGGAAAATATATCCACCAGCACAAAGATTGAATCAAATCCTCTTTGTGTTCTTGGCAACCCCAATATGAAATCCATGTTGATTGCATCCCATGGCCTCTCAGGTATTGGCAATGGTTGATAAAATCCGGCATTTTGTCTCCTTCCCTTTGAATGCTGAAAAATTCTTCATATGTCCACGAATCTCTTGACATATTCTCACATTCCCGGCCAAAAATATGACTCATTCAACTTTGCGAACGTCTTGTCGTGACCAAAGTGTTGGGCCAATCCTCCACTGTGTTTCTCCTTCAGCAAATTCTCCCTCATGGAGCATTTCGGAATACACAACTGATTACCTTTAAACAGTAATCCTTCCTAGATCATGTATTCTGTCCATTGGCTTCTATCCCCGAGAATTGGATTCTTAGGTGCTTCGTATGCCTCTTTAAAATCTGGATCATCTCTATACATGTTCCTGAGATCATCAAAACCCAACGTTTTGACCCTCAACTCCTGCAATAGCAAACGCTTCCTGCTCAAAGCATCAACAACTTTGTTAGCAGTACCAGAGATATGTTTGATCAAAAAAGTAAAATTCTGCATATATTCAACCCATTTAACATGTCTCTGATTCAAATTTCCCTGTTGAGTCACAAACTGCAGTGCATGATTGTCACTGTATAAGACAAACTCTTTCGGGATCAAGTAATGTCTCCATTTCTTCAATGCCTAAATAATAGCATAAAACTTCTTATCATAAGTTGAGTATTTCACTTTCGTTTCATTTAACTTCTCACTGAAGTATGCTATCGGCCTGTCCTCTTGACTCAAGACTGCCCCTATTGCAAATCCACTTGCATCGCATTTCACTTGAAATGTCTTTCGGAAATCTGGCAACACCAGAATTGGTTGTTCCGTAATCTTCCTCTACAACAGATTAAAACTCTTCTCAGCTTCCTCTGTCTTGTGAAAATACTTATGTCTTTTCTTCACTGTGTCCATCATCGGTGCACTAATTCCACTGAAATTCCTAATGAATTTTTGGTAGAAACTAGCCAATCCGTGAAAACTTCTCACCTCAAAGGTATTCTTCGGTGATGGCCAATTCTTGATTACCTCCACCTTATCTGGATCCATCTTCAATTCATTTGCAGAAATAACAAATCCCAAGTAAATGAGCTATGTCTTCATGAATGAGGATTTCTTCATGTTTATCAGTTGCTTCTCCCGCTGTAGCCTCTCCATCACTATATCTAAATGTTTCAGATGCTCTACCACTGTTTTATTGAAAACCAGTATGTCATCCAGATATACAATAACAAATTTTCTGATGAACTCTCTTAGGACTTCATTCATCAACCTCATGAAGGTACTTGGCGCATTTGTTAAGCTAAACGACATAACAAGCCATTCATACAACCCTTCATTTGTTTTGAATGATGTCTTCCACTCATCACCTTCTCTCATGCGGATTTGATGATAACCACTTTTCAAATCAATCTTTGAAAATAATTTTTCCCCACTCAAGAAATCCATCAGATCATCCATCCTTGGTAATGGAAATCTGTACCTGATGGTTATCTTGTTAATCGCCCTTGAGTCAGTAAACATCCTCCAGCCTCCTTCTTTCTTCGGACTGAGTACTGTTGGAACATCACACGGACTCAAGCTTTCCCTGACCAAACCTTTGTCCAACAAATCCTGGACTTGTCTTTTGACCTCTTCATTCTCTTGCGGTGTCAATCTGTACACGGCTTTGTTTGGAAAACTAGCCCCTAGTATGAGATCAATATGATGACTCACACTTCTAATCGGTGGCAATGAACGAGGTAGTTCGTCCACTACTATGTCAGCGAACTCTTCCAACAGTTCCCGAACCTCTTCTCATAAATCATTTACTCTTGTGTTGGTCAAAACAATCTTCGGTTTCTTGACCACAATGAATTGCAGTTCTTCCTTCTTCTTGATCTCTATAAGAAGTTCCTTCCCACTCATGAGAAGTACGGTGTTGCTTACTTCCAGTTTCACCTCCTTATCCTTGATTGGAAGCAACATGTGAGTCCTCCCATTCTTCTCTAGGGTGTATGTGTTCATTCTCCCATCGTGAATCACATTACTGTCATATTGCAATGGTCTACCCAACAATAGATGACAAACATCCATGGGAATGACATCACAAAGTATCTTGTCATTATATCCTCCTATCTTAAATTCAACTAAACATTGTTTAGTGACAGTTACCTGATGTCCCTTTTGTAGTCATGAAACTCTGTATGGGCTTGGATGATCAATTATCTCTAGGTCCATCTTTTTTACCATCTTTGTAGAAACGAGATTATCCGTGCTACCACTATCCACAATGACCTTTCATACCTTGTCCTTGGTCTTGCAAGTAGTCCGGAAAAGTATGGTTTTTTGGACTGAACTCTCCACCTCCTTCTCTGGTGTCAAAAGAGCTTTTCGCATCATTAGCGATCTTTCACCTTCAGCATCTTCTGCCTCAACATATTGCCTCTGTACTTCGGCGATGTGAGTCTCTCCACTCTCCTTCTTTTTATCTAGACACTCGTAAGACTTGTGCCCATTCTTTCCACATGTGAAGCATGTTATTACTCCACCTCTTCCTCTTCCTCTACCTCTAGTACAAGGAAAAGTATTATTATCAGCATAATCTCCTTTCTGCTCGGTATGCTGCCCTCTCTGTTCAACATATTACCCTCGTTGTGAGCTTCCACCTCTCTCAATTCGAGTCTAAGGTTTCTTCCAGTTCTCCTTGGGCTTCTGATATTTATCCTGGGCAACTAATTTGCCTCTAGGCCGACTTCTGCCTCGGCCTCACTGACCTTGCTTTCGGCTCAACTTCTCTTCAGCCTTTAGAGCCATCTGATAAGCATCTTCCACCGTTCGGATGGTTACCATGCTAATCTCATCCTGAATGTCATATCTTAGGCCATTCAGGTATCTGGCAACTTTTTCATCATCACTTTCCTGATGACCTGCCCTGATGTTCAACTTGTAGAATTATTCAGTGTATTCTTTCACTGTCATCAGCTTATGTCTTAGGTTTTACATTCTCCTGAACAGAGTAATATGGTAATCCCTAGGGATGAATTTCGCCTTCATCTTCGCAATCATTCTATCCCAGCTTTTGATCTTCTGCTTGCCTTTGCAGCGTCTGTCAACTTGTAGTTCATCCCACCACAATGTTGCATGTCCCTTCAATCTTGTGATAGCATGCTTGACCTTCTTGTCCTCTTCGACATCTTCATAGTCAAAGTATGTGTCCAGGGCTCTAATCCAGTCTAGAAGCTACTCTGCATCCAGATTTCCCTCATAAAATGGAATGTCCATTTTCTCTCTTACACCCATTCTTGCAATAGCTCTGATCAAATGTTCGTTTACTGCATCTTCAGCTGCAACTTCTTCTTCTTGTTCAGCCTCAATTTCACTTTCGGAATCACTAAGATCCCCAACACTGACTATGCGCCTCTGTGTTGTCTCCATGTCCTCGATTCTAGCGTGTAAATCACACATTTATTTTTCCATGGCGGGATCAGTCACTTTCCTACCTCTTCTTCTTGTAATTTCCCTCTCCTCTGGTGGATTGGGTGTTTGTTTGTCCCTTATCCTTGGTGGCATGGTGAATTCTCTTTTTCTCTGCTACAGAAAGTAAAGAACCTTTCTGAGATCTGATACCAAAACTGATGACGTAGTCCCCTCCTCAACCTGGAGGTCAGAAAGTCCATGCAAACAGGATCGTTCTTCTCTCCTCGCCCTGAAGAGCTCTCAGCAATGGCTCTTCTATTTCCCTTTCATGAAATCTGCACCCACAACTAACTTCGAGAAATTCCCCCTTTATACCTCGAGAGGTTGGACTTCGCACCTTCATGAATACGTTGGTCAAGCACCTTGTCTCCAATCTTTGAAACCTGAAACAGTCAATGTTAACCCTTCCTCTTTCTCTTTTGTACTTTCCCTTATTGCGATTTTGGCAATCGTGGTGTCAAGCAACTTGTTCTTGCAATTCCCAAAACCCGATTTTCTGAAATTCTGATGCGTACATAAGGTTGACCTTTCAACGCCCCTTTACTACTGTCCGGACTTCAGACTTCACAATATTGTGAATCCTAATGCAAGGGACTCGGATCTTTACCCCACAAAAACCCGAAATGGTCTACGGAGGTTGACTCCGTGTCGATAGTGCGCCACCTATCTGCCTTGCTGACTCCTCTGGCCCCATACAATCCTTTTAGCCTTCGAGACTTCACGTTTCATGATATTGTGATTTCCGTTGCAAAGTTTACGGGACTTCCACCTACGAAATCCCGAAATAGGAATCCGCTCGCAAATCCAATGGCCCTTGTGGCTTGGATCTATGGTCCTACTCCTCCTAAGATTAGAACCTTTAGGAATACTCATGGTAACTCCCTTGCTCCTCCGTGAGATCTAACGGCTCATGGGACTTCATGATTTCTGTCCTCCTGCGATCTGACATCGCTACACCTTCCTTCAAACTTTTCAAGATGCTTGGATGCTTTCCTTCCTTCGACCCCTTCGAAGGTTAAAGTCCTGCTAAGTTTTCCCCCCTGACTTTGAGTCTTTCAAAAAAACCCCTACTCGCACTCATTGCGGAAAACCGTCAAACACTTTCAAGTGTTGTCTTTCTTCGACTCTATGCACACCTGCAACAACAGTCTCTCAATACTTGACTCAGGTCCACAACTCTGATACTTTACTCGACCTACACACTCCTTACACAGCTCCTGTGCTTGACTGCACGTCTGAGGAAATGAGAACAAAAGATATCTATCCTGAGCTTTCAGAGACAAACCTCTGAACCCTTTGTCAACGCACTCCTTGCAGACAATTTGACTGCACTCCTTGCGGACAATTTGACTGCACTCCTTGCAGGAACTCTTGCTCATATAGAGAAACAATTGAAACTCATTTCTCTTCCCTTTCCTCTCAGATTTCAAACATTCAACAAGAAATCATTCATACATAGCATAAAAGAAAATGTACAGTAAAAAGAGTGAAATAACCATGAGCATAACATTCAATATACATACATAGAGAACAAACATGACGCCATGAATTTGAATCAAAGCTTTCTCTATTAATTCAAATCTCTGTACATGGGTGTCTTCACACAGCTCTCCGCTTCTCCTCTATGCTCTTCACTCTAATATTCATTCCCTCTTACAATACACAATGAGGGTGTCTATATCTCGTTTCCCTCTTGTGCTCTAAAACTGTCTAATCTACACATTCAATTCTACCTACTTACATTAACTACTATAAATGCCTTCTACCTACTAAGGATGAGAGCGAATCGCTCAAGGTCCATTTACATTATACAAGGGTGCTCTCTCTTAATGGCTTCATTAATATGTTAAGATGTTTTCAAAATTTGTGCTAGGCGCTTTTCCAGCTATCTTTGGACTCCGCACTGGCTCACTTGAGATGTTCCTGCATCAATATTCTGTCATGAGTTCAACCTCTGTTTCATCAATAAATATCACTTCTCTTATCTGCTTCAGCATTGAATCAATGTTTGGGTTCTCATATTCAAATGATAAAGTTACTACAAAGTTATTTTGTAATGTTGTCCAATCTGTAGTGCCTCTTCGCATCTCCTAGTCTACATCGCAGTTCTCTGGGATTCCTTACAATTTATGGATGAAGTCATGAAGCCATTGTTCTGGTGGTATCATCCTCCATTGTGTTATGAACTTCCCCAAATGTTCTACTGGTGTTCTTCATCCATCATACCCCTGCATTTTATTGCTCCCCTGTTGTGTGCCAAATATAATGAGCAGTAGTCGTTTATATTGGTACCAGTCTTGCATTGTTTCTGTGTGCACACCCCACCACCTTACAAGTGTTTCCTTGAGTGAAATACTTAGGGATAAGAGCCTATGATTTTCTAACAATTCTTCTTCATATTTTTTCAGAAATTCCTCTAAGTCGTTTGCCCCATGAAAACTGGGAGGTTCTCTTATCTTTGTACCAATCCATCTTACTGCGCGGTCTATTCTTGTGTACCTTCTTATGGGAACTTCATGTAATCGTTGTTCCCAATTCTCCAAACCTATATCTAAGTCAAAAGAACATGATGTGATGCTTCTCCGGCTGAGTACCCCATCTACAGTTGGGTTAACATAATCTTCTTCTAGTGCGATGGTTTTGTACAACTGGTTTATTTATTCCAAATCCAAACAAGTTGTTTCTACAAACCTTCCTCCTTCTGAAGGATCTAATGGTGCGATGACTCTGTATTCTCCTGATTCAAATGTCATTTTCCTTGTCTTCAGGTTGATTATGGCCTGGTTATCAAATTCCCAATCCAATCCAAGAAATGTTGGATAAGGTGTTTTACCATCTACTATTTCTATTACTTCAAAGTCTGCCATAGTGTGCACTCCATCCAAATCTACTGTCACACCTTTAAGCCTCCCAATTGGTAACACATTGTGTTGATTTTCTAATTTCAATGGGATAGGTGAATAACCTAGTGTGGGTTCTCCCATACACTGTCATGTCTTCTTAGGTAAAACATTTACTTCAGAGCCCAAGTCCAGTACAATATCACCCATATTGAAGTCCCCATTGTTAGCATTTAGGCTGAATTCCCTGCCTGTCCTTCTTCTTGCATGGAGGTGATTGACTATTTTATGCTCTAATTTCCCTTCTACCTCTGTGTTACATCTTTTTCTCATATTTTTTAAGATTTTAACAGATGATGGATCCTTTAATAACTTAACACAGGATTGCAGAAAAGTTTTTATGTTACTTGCTCTAAAGGTTGTGCTTCACTGGTGTGGTCCATTGAGGAGGGAATTTCGTACATTGGTGCATTCTGAGTGTGTTGTGCAACTGATATAGATGAAACATTATGGTTGAGAAACTTTTTTCTTGCCTCCTTGAATGTTTCCTTTTATTTCTGTGCATCAAACTAATTATGTGGGTCAGTATTCTTCTTCACCCATTGGTGTTGCGGTGGATATTTTATTACTGTGTCGGCTCATGTCTTAGATCCTTCTCGAGTGACTATATTGATGTTTCTTCCATCATCCCTGGCTTCTGCAGAAACCCACTATACATTCTGGTTGTTTTGGTTCATCTTTTCTTGGATTTTTCCTAAGAGTGTTGGATAGTCTTATTTGTCATGGTCTGTTGCACGAAAGTACATACATGTCGCAGGTGGAAGTGAACATTCCCTTGTATAATGTCTTGGTTGTTGGTAGTTGTGACACACTATTGGACTTATGCCTCGTCCAAACCCTCCTCTACCTCGTCCTCCTATACCTGGTTGTACTGCATGGGGTTATACTATGGCTCCACATTATTGTATTGCAGTTGCGCAGTGTTATACTACTGTTGTGCATTGTTGTATTGAGGTGGTACCTAGTTGAACTGAGGTACAATTTGTCTTGTCATCATTTCTTCTTGCACCCTATAAGTATCTAAATTTATTTCTCTCATCAGCTCCATCGTCCTACAATATTTATCATCATGACCCACTGACTTGCAGAAATTGCAGTATGAACTTTTGGGTACTATTTGGCACTTATGCATCATTGGAAAATGATATGGAACATTCCCATGTGTTTTACAGATCACGCACCAAGGTCCTCCTATTGGAAAATGGTTTGGTACTCATGTTTCCATGCACTACACGAAAGTTGGACATTCATTCTTATGGTTCCCTTCTATCCTGCATGTGGTACACCAAACAACTTCTCTTTTCTCTTTGCCCTTATTCTTGTTAAGTTGAAATGTTAGGTTCTTTGGATCCTCTTTCAGATCCTCTGTTGTTGGATCTATCTTGTGATACTGGTTCTCTTCCATTTGTAAGGCTGCCTGCAGAGCCTCTGCTTGAGTTTGGAACTTCTGTTGTCATAATTGGTATTTCAAATGTGGTAGCAGTGAGTTCACAAATAAGTTCCTATGTTTCATGTCAGTAATTACATACTTCAACTTACTTTTCAAGCGTTTAAACCTATGAACAATTTCCCAAACAGACTCTCCTGGTTTTTTCCTAATTTCAATCATTTCATTCATATATTGATCTTCTGAGATCAACTTCTCAAATTCATTTTTCAGTAGTCTTTTCACATATGCAATAGTCCTTGTTACTCATGGTGGATTGTTTACATCTAGGATCATATACCAGTCTAGTGCACGGTCTCTTAGCATTATAGATAACTACGCAAGTTTTGTATCCTCATCTGTGACCTGCTTTGAAGCCTCTCTCCAAAATTATGTTAACCTGATCATGGGATCATGTCCTACCCTTTTGAATGGTGTTGAATTACTACCTCCATGTGGTGTAGATATTTGACTAATACTTCCTGAACTGGCTCCCCCAGTTGATGCTCCTTGACTAGATCCTTGTCTTGTCATTCTTCTGCCACTAAAATTCAGTTGTCTAGATGATGGTGTTCTTTTTGGTGTACTAGTCACACATGGGGTTATAGGTTACACACTGACGTTGATATGGATTGGAGTTTTTCCTTCTGTTCCTGCCCTTGGACCACTTGTTTTCCTTTCATATGTTTCATGTAGGATTTAATCAATCTACTCCATAGCCCGGAGATCCTCTACCTCTTCTTCATCACTTGTCAAGCCCTCTCTATTAGCTATGGCTCACTTCTTATTATTCATATTATATTAGCAGGGTGCTCCACTGCTCATATTTCCATATGTTTCCAATATATTCTTTATCTGGTCTTCTTCCATCATGATTGGGTCCATGGCCTCCTTCTTCTTTCCCTTATCGATCTCTTCCTCCATTTTTTCAACTTGTGTCATTGCTTCCCTCCCTCCCCCATGCATGCAGGGAAGTTTAGTTATTTGATTCCATAGTCATCACACCATTTTTATACAATAAAATATTGATTTAAGTGTATGGGGATCTGATATACCTACCTGTAGGTCCTTTTAGGAAATCTTGATCTGTTGCGTTGTAAGACTTCATGGTATCTACTACAAATATGGTGATAAACCCTGCAACAATACTCTCTAACCAGAAATCTATTACGTGCATAAATTTTTTGTTAACTTGTTGTAACTGCATGATCGCCACTTGATTCTACTATAGCTGTTTGATTCAATTTCTTCGGTGGTTGTATTTTAACCTCAATAGCCACTCCTGCAACAACTGCAGGAAATCACAGAAAAATACCTCATGCAGGTTGCTAAACACATATTTTTCAAGATATTTTCATGGTGTTAACTTAGGGTTTATGTTATCCTTCTGTGCAAAATCAAGTTCCTTTGTTTTCAACCATATTTCAATCTCCACCTTCATTGGATTCCATGGCTTGAACATGCCCTTCTATACTTTCATTCTCTGCATGATTCTTTCATGGATCCCATCCAGTCAATCCCATTCAGTTCCAGCTGACAATAGAACCATTTTTTGGATTTATTTATGTCACTTCTACTTCTAGTTTTGACCCAGGTTTGGATCTCAACAGGTTTCCAAAAAAACCCTATAAAACTATCGACCCTCTTGGTAAATCAGAAGAAAACACAGTGCAAAAAGTGCACTGTGTAGTCTCACCTGAGATAATTTTATGGGTGACTGCAATGCTCAAGTGATTGCAGTCTAGGAATGAGTGGGGATCTGGGAGTGTATTTTTCCTTCTTCATTCATTCATCATGTCATTCATTTAAATATTCCTAGGATTCACTCATCTTTTAGGTACTTGCATGCATTCTGGTATATATAGCTTAACCATTCATTCATTAAACTAATTATTGAAAAAAAGTAAACATGTAATAACCATCACATATAACACATGTTTTACTATGGTTCACCCCCTCCTAGGCTACGTCCACAAAAAAATGGCTTCTCTACTCTTTTATTAGGTCTGCTGCAAAATATGGTGTTGTGTGCATTACATATTTCTTAAAACAAGCATGAAAAGGTCCAAGACCCTCTATGAGGTGGACTAGATCAAACCAGGCTCCTCAACCTATGACCTGTTGAAACATATATATTTTTCTGAAAAACAATAGACTTTAAAATTTTCATTTTGTTTAAATAAGGAGAAATGCGCACTTGGATACTACCGTCGATAAAGTCCTCTGATTAATCCAATGGCCTAAAGTCTTTTCAAGTTATGGATCTGCCCTTTATTTAAAAAGAAAATCACTAAGACAACTTTCAAAGTATCGGGTTTTGGGGTTTCACAATACAAACAGTTAGACATACTTTGAACTCCAAAATCTCGATATTTGAAGTCGTGAAAATAGCTTGAATTAAACCCAGTTAATTAAAACAATCAAAATGATTAATGATAATTAACCTTATCGCAACTACATGTTTCGGTAATCCTGCCTCAAACGATAATTTAAAACCCCGATATGCAAAGTCACGAAATCATCAATTAATCACGATTATTTACAAACATCAAATGTGATTAATATTAATTAATCAATCGCAATTTTGTGATTCAGGAGTTATAGCTTGAAATGAAATAGGTTAACCCGGGACCTGAAACCCCGAAATGAGTTAAGGTTAAACACAATTAATTAACGTATAAACTCAGTTTATTAACAAAATAAAACACTTTTATTTTACCATTGAGTTTATGCTGATTTCAATACGGGTGATTTCAACCTGCTTTTTCCGATCACGAAAATTGACCATTAATATTATTAAATGATAAGCCTGAAGAAATGATTTCAAATAAGATCTTGTTTTAATGCCCAAATATTTGTATTAAAAGAATTAAACCTATTGTCAGTGAAGGTATATGTAGGTCGAGGTGTCTAAGACAAGAAAGATTTTCTCATTTTCAATTACTTTCGCATTTCGGTAGAGCTTGCTTAATAGAATACTTAGTCCTGTGTGTTTTCTGTGACATGTAACAAGTTGTTAAGAATTGCTACCATGCCGCCACAAAAAGCAGTTAAAGAAAATAGTGAGAGCTCAGGCCAGAGTTCAGAGGTTATCTTTGACACCTCACCCAGAAGTATAAATACAGTCAAAACCTGGACATATGTATTCAACATCTTATAGTATGAACTGGTAAACTACCGTAATGATTCGAGCGATAATGCAAAGGAAAACTTATCTCTCAAAATACAAGATTATTTCCCAGGCAAAGATGCATAAGGTAGAAACAAGGCCGAGTCTTTTACCCTACAATGACATGATTAAATGGGCACTAGATCATGTGGATATCCCAACTAGAACTATTTTTAATTCTCAGAAGGTAGTTGTTGGGTTATTTAGGCCAAAACACATACAGGTGATGTATAAGCTTTCATCAACATCAAACTTCACTTATAATGCCAGTTTTCTGGAGGATTTTAGCAAGAAGGAGTGTGATCAATATAGAAAGAATCTTTCCGACTTGATCAAGGACTGGTCCTCATGCCCTAAAAGGTTCATAGCTGATTCTCACGACATATACTCAATCTCATCATTACAACCATGGTTCATGTATATAGCCATGATGATGTGCAGACTTTATGGAAAGGAAAACACAACCCATTTCTTTCAACCATGGGTACCCATTATACACACTGTGGCAGAAGGTTATTCTTTTGATTGGGCCAATATATTGTCGGACAATATGGCTAGTGAAATTACAGAATATCAAACAAAGAAAGCCAAGGGTCAACCAGCTTCATTTTTTATGTCAGATTATATTATGGACGCCATCTATTTCATGATGCTTTTCCCGCTGATGGGTTGGAGCTAGAATCCATACAGCATGGAACCAATTCATATTGATCATTCAAAACTCTGGGAAGACAAGGCGAAGGATTTCTTTTATGAAATCTGTAATCGGGTAGCGGTGCTAATGCATACTGTTATTTTTGGTCACTCACCTCCTAGAATCTCAGACACAGTTGTGGCTAACCTGGATAAAGTGGCAGACTAGTATATCGAGGAGAACTTCTCTTACATTAGAGTTTTCGGTTGTTCAGTTCCCCCATATGCTTTACTGCAATTTTTACTAGATCGACTAGTGTGCCACGAGGTCACACGACAAAATGTACTCCATGGGATTAGCAAAGATCTCAAAGAAGTGCAGAAAATGGTATGGCCATATTTTCCTTTATAGATTGGTGCATTTTCTTTATCGGATTTCAGCCACTCCAAATTGCAAGCTATGGCCTTAGAAGAAATAAAACTGGTTAACATTAAATTTAAGAAACACAATCTGCAGAGGGTTGTGGGTAACCATATTTCCAGTTGCAATCTCAAAAAGTATGAACATGAAGAATCCCCTCAATACAAAATGTTTTGAGGGGTGAGATCTTACCAAGAAGTTCTGAGCCGAGTTCGAGCTCTATCACCTGAGAAAATGATTGATTTTTACAACTTCCAAAAGCACCGAAGAAGTAGTCTTCCAAAAATAGTACAAGGGGAAAACCCAATGTCTCTTGATACATAGCAAATAGAGACTCATAATCTAGAAGTCAGAAGCTCTAGAAAACAAGAAGCCCCAGAAAACGCAGAGAATCCTAAGATCTCAACTCGAAAAAAAGATATCCTGGTGACAGAGATATATGATGACTAGAACAAAGATCAATCAGAGACATTAATAAAGCAAGGAGAATATAAGCCACTGTCTTCGCCTGATAAATCAACTACAGATGGAACCGGAAAACAGTTATCCACAGAAATTGACAACCGCTTTCAGATTGTCACACCATTACAGTTCTCTAGAGGAAACCCCATTGCAGAGGTAATTCTCATAGGAGATTTCACGCCTATTCCTATTGAATAGATACCTCCCTTCGATTTCTTTTTTAGTAAGAAAAGGAAAGTTGCGGTGAAGAAAGAAATACACCAGAAAGAGGATACAACGGTCAAAAAGCATAGAGTGTTATTGGATGGACAAAATTTGGAAGAATAAGACTTTGATATAAAGGTAGTCGGCTCTTTGGGAGATTTTGCAGCTACCTCTGTAAAGCCAAATTTACAGCTACAGTCAACGATTTCCGAAGATAAAATGATAGAAGACAGGTTACCACAATTACAAAATAAGTTGTATCTTTTTGAAGCAAAAGATGTGATAGAACCTTCTAGACTAGTAGTACAATTTATAAGTAGGTGTGTGGAATGCCTTGAGTGAGGAAAATGGAGTACTTCAAAGAATCAATGAAGTAACATGTTCATATATGTTTCTGTTGGTATGAGAAAGATATAGAGAAGAACCAAGTGAAACGGTTCTAGTTTTCATTTTGTAACCGTCATTACCTAGAAATAACAAGATTTCCAACCGCCTAGGGTTGAGAATATCTTGTATAAATATATTTTCAAAAGACTAAAGAAAGGGCTTCTACTTGCCAATTGTAATAGAGAAATCTCTCCTCTTTGAGAATTAATACAAGTGCAGACTAGAGACTCCATATTTCATCAATTTTGAGTTATGTGTTCTTATGTTCTTTCATATTCCAACATCTTTATTCATATGTCTTTGATGAATGCCTGATCGCAATTTAGTACAGCTTATATTGTGGTTATATGTTTCATTTAGTTATCTTATTGCTTACAGATTTTCCTCTATGTTTGCTATTAGAAAATACAAGACCCATGAGTTAGTTAGATTGCTACATTTTATGCTTCATTAAAGCTTACATCATCTATTTTTTTTCTTCTGTGGCAGAGTAAGATTCTTCTGTGATTGATGCCTTTCTTTGTTTAACAGATTTATGTTTTTCTCTCATTACATTCATTATTTTCAAATTTAACTTAGATACAAAAAATGGCCTTCGAGATGTTATACCATTAACTCAATTTTAGGAACTTTTCTCGTTTAATTGAAATAGAAAAAGAAAATATTAAAAACAATAGATCCTTTGACTGTTTCTTTTTTCCATGACTGTACCTGTTGCAAGGTAGCCCAATATTGAGCCCAGTCTTAAAGATCATACCAACATAGCTTTAAAATTGTTTTATACCATCTTAGAGACCACTAATACTGGGGTTGAGATTGAACACTCATGGGAAGCAATTGAACAAGACATAAGTGTCCGCAAACATTGGGAAGCTAGGCAAAGACAGCTTAGAAATCAGCCATAGATTCGTTTTCCTAAAAGTATTGATCTTCTTTTAATATTAAAAACTCTCTTTATTTTGTGATGCCTGACATTATGCTGTAAGCCTTAAGTATAAACTCAAGAACAACATCTTTTTGGAGTTGTTGCCTGGGATGGAGAATCAAAGTTATTTTTCCCTGGGAGAATGACATTGGTAAGTTTCTATCTTTGACAGTGAACAAATATTGAATACATTATAAGGCTGATTTTTATCTTTCACTTGGAGACTCGACAACTAATAAACTGGCATTTAATTGAAAAAATACCAGAAAGAGTCCATATGATAAGAAAAAATTGCCTGTATCCGATACTGAAAAACTTTTGAAACTAAGAAGATGCATTAAACATACTACTTCATCAACAAGTAAGATTTCTCAAACCAAATACACACAGTCAAATACTAAGGGTCTACTCAAGTGGTTATCTTCACAAGAAGGTTCTACCCAACTCCTTTTCATAGAAACATCCATCGATATAATCAAAACCCTAGAACTTGAGTTGGTTTTACCCAAGTTTAAAGCCGAGACTTTTCCAACTGTCTCCTTTACTAATAGAGGTAAAAGATCTATTTCACTTCCCGCTTCAATTGATATTTCATCCGTTCTCGAAGTTCAGCTTCAAAACTCTCAAGGTTCAGAAGAATATTTGTTATACCTTGACTCGACTCCTGTTGGTTCTCCTGTGTACACATCCTGTGAATTGGAAGAAACCATTCCTCTTTTTCCAGCTCCCTATTTTTCAAATTTCCTGTCTCCCGACGATCAGTTCTCTAAAACTGTTATGGTTTATCTAGATGTAACTGAAAGGTCACCACACATATTTAGAATTATTCTCTATAATCTCCAAGTTTCACCCTCTAAATTATCCATGGTTGTGGCCAGAGGAGGTGGTGTTGTAGGTGGTGGTAGTGGTGCTGGAGGAGGAATAGGTGGACAAGTACCGCTCCCACCCCCTAGAATATTTGCCAAAGTAGTTGCTAGGTATGCTCCCTTGGTCCTTCTAGTTCCTCTCCATGCTTTACCTGAAAATTATATGAAAAAACTACCGAAATTCACAGGAGAAGGGGATTTAACCGCGATTGAACACATTAATTTCTTCGATCAATTTGTTGATATCCTTGGCCTTGAACACGAGGATGTTTATTCAAGACTCCTAGTTCAAAATTTCGAAGGGTAGGTGAGAACCTGGTTCTGAGGACTGCTGAAAGATTCCATAGGATCACATGACAAGTTAGAAAGAACCTTTATCAGACAATGGGGAGAGAGAAAACAACACCTTTACTATCTAACGGATTTTGGAGCTTTAAGAAAAAAAAATTCAGAAACAACTCTCGAATTTACTCAAAGATTTAATAGACTATATAACAAGATTCTAGGTGAGGTAAAACCTTCCCAACCTGCTACAAAAGTAACCTACACTAGGGATTTTGACTCCAATTTTTCTTTATTGTTGAGAGAAAGAAGATCTGTCGATCTCACCAAGATGCAGGATGATGTCGTAGAAATCGAGTCAAACATGATGGCATTAGGGAAATACAAATCCAATTTTGAGATGGGAAATAAAGAAACCAGGCGATTCAGGGAACAAGAAGAACCCTCGGGAGTTGGAATATCCTTGGAAGATAATATGGACGACATGGCTAAAATCATCAAAGAATTGTCGAATAAAATCTCAAGAATGGAATTGGACCAATCAAAGAATGATCAGTTCCCTAGAAAGGATTTCAGAAGGAATCCTAACCCTCAAATACAACAAAGACAAATTAAGAATGAAGAAAAAAATATTCAAGCCCCCTTTAAGAATGAAAATTTTATAGGAGGAGAAGACATGCAAAGTTTTGAGGACTTCGAGGAAGATATCAATAATCTTGGTGATGATTGTCAGGAACTTTATTTGACGAGAGAAGATTATGAAAAATATTTAAACGTACAAGGTTGGTCTAATAACGATGAGAGAATGAATATTACAAATGATCCTGCTTATAAAGGAATCGCTGATAATATAATGGCCAAGCTCCAATAGAAATATAATCTAAGGCCTAGAAACAGAAATGTAACAACTACCCCACCGAAGAAAATCTTGTTGAGAGGGGAAACAAACGAGGCAACTTCAAAGGCTGCTGAAAAACAGACTGTTAAAACCAATGTTGCTGACAAACCTAAGGTTGCTGACGTACAGTCTACCAAGACAAAGGCAGCATAAACACCAGTTGTTAATAAAAAAAACAATGGATATTCCCATAGTAGAAACAAAAACAACTGAACAAAAGCAACACAAATTAATAAATTGGAAAAAAGGGAAATAGAAATCCAAACAAGAAAAGCTGATACGAGAGTGGGAAGTTTTAATCTAGAGAATGAGATTAATAAAATCAAGATCCCTGTACCTCTAGTCGAACTAGCAAAAAACCCTACATACACGAAAAAAATTGCCAAAATGATAAATTTTTCAGATATTGAAAGTCAGGCTGACGTTATAAATTTGGAAGATGATAAACCGAATATAATATTTGGTCCACACTTTGAAGGTGCCAGAGATACCATCGCTCCCTTTTATATTACGTTAACTGTACATGATAGTCTTCTCCATAATTGCATGTTGGATTCTAAAGCTTCTCACAATGTGATGCCCAAAGGTATTATGGATAGACCAGGTCTCAAAATTACTCAACCATACAGAGATTTGTATTCTTTTGATTCGAGAAAAGTCAAATGTATGGGTATGATTAAATATTTAGTCACCAATCTTCCGCAGGTCCCTGTAAAAAGTATTCTGATGGATGTGGTTGTTGTTGATATACCTCCAAAGTATGGCTTGTTGTTATCCTAGTCTTGGGACACTAAACTTGGAGGATCCCTCCAACTAGATATGACATACGCTATCATCCCAGTCTTCTACGGACAGTTCACCTGCTTGTACAGAGAAACAAGGCTAGCATTTACAGTAACTGATCCACTGAATCTGAATAAATACCCTGTTTATATCGTATATCAAGATTTAGGAAACTATATTTTATCAATAGATGATGATTTAGAAGAATGTACATAAAAATATTGTACAG
>ML776636.1:1340185-1369579 GCA_009831015.1 Picea engelmannii
ATGTATATAGTACTGGAGTTTGGAAAATGTATTTCGATGGTGCTTCATCTTATGAACAGGAAGGAGATGGAGTGTTTTCTGTGGCACCTGGTGACGATTTCATTATCCCTTTCTCTTACAAGTTGTAGTGGGACATTGATTACACCAATAATGTATGCGAATATGAAGCCCTAGTTTTAGGATTAGAAGTTGTCAGGAAGTTGAAAATTAAAAACTCGGAAGTCTATGGTGATGCATAATTAATTATAAAACAGATAAATCATCAGTACCAGGATAAAAAACCAAGGTTAAGGTCTTACAAAAATTGTGCATGGCACCTGATTGAAAACTTTTTCTCATCGGTTAATATTCACTACATCCCTAGAACAGAAAATCAACAGGCAGATTCATTGGCCAAAGAAGCTTCAATGTTTGCACCTCCTACTGTTTTAAAAATAAAATATCATATAGAAATGAGGTAAAAACCTTCAATACCAAACAATATACAACACTGGCAGGTTTTTGAAGATGATGAACAAATCAGACAATTCCTAGAAATGGTGGATGACTCTGCTGAAACTCATATTGACTAAGAAAATCAGAATGACCCTACTTGGATTATGCAAGAAGGAGAATATCGTCAAGATTTTCAAGATAAGATTGCTAATCATCGTATGCTAATACTGAAAAATAATCAGATCCCCAAAGGTATGATTCCCTTGGAGAGATTATTTAGTCATAACGAGATTCCCTTGAAGTCTACTTTACAACCTTAACCAAAAGAAGTTGAAGATTGTGATATAGGCACCAAGGAAACTCCTATGTTGGTAAAATTATCTAAATACCTTCCTCCTGAAATAAAAAGTAAATATGTTGAGTTGCTCATACAGTATAAGGATGTTTTTGCTTGGTCCTATGATGAATTAAGAACTTATGATACCACCATAATTGAACATAAAATTCCTCTGAAGCCGGGTGTCAAGCCATTCAGGCAGAAGATCAAACAGATAAATCCTATATTACTGCATGTGATAGAAAAAGAGGTAAAAAAACTTATGGATGCCAAGATCATTGTCCCGCTCAGATACTCCGAGTGGGTAGCCAATTTAGTTCCGGTCATGAAGAAAAATGGTGAAATCAGATTGTGTGTAGATTTTAGAAATTTAAACAGATCATCAAGGATAATTATCTATTACCGAAAATGGATCATGTATTGGAGAAAGTAGTTGGATCAAACAGAATGTCTATGATTGATGGTGTTTCAAGCTACAATCAAATTATAGTACATGATGATGATAAAGAGAAAATTGTGTTCACCACCTCTTGGGGTACCTTTATGTATGATAAAATTCCTTTCGATTTAATGAATGCAGGGGCTACTTTCCAATGAGCTATGGACATCGCTTTTGTTGGCGAAAGAGATAGGTTTGTTGTCATTTATCTTGATGATCTAACTATATTTTCTAAATCTGATGCAGA
Organism: Picea engelmannii; assembly: GCA_009831015.1. NCBI lineage: Eukaryota > Viridiplantae > Streptophyta > Pinopsida > Pinales > Pinaceae > Picea > Picea engelmannii. The sequence goes on from ML776636.1 coordinate 1,341,644, forward strand.
TCACCTAGTACATATCAAGCAGACATTTGAAAAATGTCGGAAATTTGGTTTGTCTCTAAACCCCAAGAAATCTCATTTTGCAATGTAGGAAGGTAAACTCTTAGGCCACATAGTATCTTGAGATGGAATTAAAATCGATCCGAAAAGGGTTGAATCTATAGATACTATCAATATTCCTAGAAATAGAAAAGAAATTCAGTCATTTTTAGGAAAAATTAATTTTTTAAGATTTATCCCAAACTTCGCTGAAATTGTAAAACGAATTATAGATATGCTCAAGAAGGACAATGAGGTCAAGTGGACAAATGAATCCAAAGAGTCATTTGAACATATTAAGAAGGTTATAGGTGAAGCAGCAGTATTGGCAAGCCTAGATTATATGAAAGAATTCTTGATTTTTTCGTTCGCCTCTAAACACACTATCGCAGCCATATTGTTACAAAAGAATGATGAAGGTTTCGAGCAACCAATCGCATTTTTTAGCAAAAGTCTCAGAGAAGTTGAAATCAAATATGATATATTGGAAAAACAAGCTTATGCAATGGTGAAATCCTTAAAATATTTCAGAACCTACATACTACACTCTAAAATAATCGCATATGTACCCACCAGTTCGGTTAAAGATATATTGGTTCAACCTGATAGCGATGGAAGGAGGGGCCAATGGCTTGCTAAAATCCAGGAGTTTGATCTAGAAGTAAAACCAACCAAACTTATTAAAGTTCAAGGTTTGGCTAAGCTATTAGATGAATCAAATTTTAAATAACTCATAATAAATCATCTGGAATAATATGAGGGACTTTTAGATATAAATGAATTTGATGTTACTGAACCTGCAACCGAAATTTCAGAAAAATTATCTTCTTCAACTTGGTATAGTGACATTGTTTCATATCTTTTGAATCTTCAATGCCCCAGCGACCTAACTCCATATAAAGATAGAAATTTGAAGTTACATGGAGTAAAATATTGCATTGTAGATGGCCAACTATACTGGAAAAATCCTTTGGGTTTCTTACTGAGCTATTTAGTAGAATCTAAAACAGAAAAATGTTATAAATGAATTTCACGAAGGAGTGTGTGGAGGACATCACACATGGAGAGTGTTACCCATGATTTTGGTCATCATGATGGTGTATTAATGATGGTGTACTCAGGCTCTTCATAAGAACTTTCTCCTAAGAAAAGTTACTTTCATCTCTTCCCAGAAAACTCATTTTTGAAGAAGGTTCGCAGGCTGCTAATATATTTGGGTGCGAGAATGACCCATTCTCGCAGGCTGCTTTAAGCCAGGGTGTGAACTTCTCGCACTGTGTTGAATAGCCAGGGTGCAAACTCTTCCTAAAGCATGGAAAAAGGTGAATTCTCGATGCTTCTAGAAGGGAATCTTCTAGAAGAATGGGTTGGAATTCGAATGGTTATCCTAGTACTGGATTCCCTGATATTTTGGGATCATTCTTATCCAAGTAACTATCTCATTCTCTCCTATATATTGAGGGAATTCTCATGGAAAAGGTTAAGCAAGATTCATTGTAGAATTGGTGAAAGAATTGTGTGAAGGACTTAGCTTGGACAGCAGCTTGGAGACTCTAGCAAGTCTATCAAGAGGATTTGATCTTCTTCATGCAAGGATTGAGCAAGTGTGTGTGTGGGAGCCAAGAGCCATCGAAAGGAAGCTTGCGACATCAAGGCTATCAGGTTGTAATCTTTACTTTCAATTAATATGATACAGTGGCATGTCCCTTTCCCATAAAGCTATTTCCACTTTATTGTGTAATTCCTTGATCATACACATAAGTTGACAATTGAATATATTGTGCTATCTTCACTTTGGTTGGTTTGTGTTGTCTTGGTCTTGACCTCACGAGAGCACCGGAGCGAAGCGGGAGAAACAAATACCCTAGGAAGCGATACTAAGGTATGTTACTAGTTCCTTCCTACTATTTAATTCAATGGTCAAAACTTAGGGAAAGAGTCATGTCCTGTCTTGTTTTTTTTCTAGATCCAGGTGGATTTAGGGAGATCTGTTAGTGTCCGCACCTACCGAATAGTCCGATAACAAAATTGGTGACTCCACTGGGGAAAATCCCATTTTCTTTGTGGATTTTGGTGTTTTTCCGTGGCCATTTTCTCTTGTTTTACTTTTCTCCCGTCCTATCAATCTCTGAGTCTTCAGGATACCCTGATAGACCCTCTGGGTCCAGAGGCATTTTCAAATTTTTCTTCATTTTCCAAAAATTTGGCTAGTTTCAGAGGTTCGCATCCTGCCTTTAGGTTCAGTGTGAGGTTCTCGCACTCTGTTTAAGGGTCACCTACGAGAATCACTAATTCTTGCACTGTGTAACACTCTTAGCCTGCAAAACCCATTTTTTCAAACTTTTGGATTTGAGTTTTGGCATCTTCAACTGCCCAGATCAGTCTAGGTGCCTCATAAGAGTTTCTTGAACCATTGATTGGTGTCTTTCTTGTCTTCATTTTCGTGCATGAATAGTCTTAGGATTTCAAAGGCTCTTCTTGTCACTATTGTCTTGACTTTCGTTTTTTGACTTTTCTTGGCATAACCATACTCTCTGATTTCAGAATCTAAGTGTGCTTGGTTGGTTAAGGACCGACAATCGGTTGAAAGTTGAGTTTCTTGGTCTTTATCATTTGTTTATTGTTTTAAAGATCACTTTTCTTATGCAATTGAAGTGACTAGATTGGTTTGCTTGTTATTTTTGTTTTCATTGAAAGAGTGGATTGGGTTTTTATCGTTGCTTGTTCATTGGATTTTGATTTTATGTACTCTCATTAGCATGGTGAGGGTCCTTTTTGAAAAGTGAACAAAGTTTTTCTTTCAAAAAATTATTTTCATCTTCGAAAACATTGAAAATCAATTGTTGAAATTATTGAAAAAGAAGCAATAGAGAATTGTTATTGATGCGTGATTTGTTGCATTTGCATTTTAAAGGAAATTTTGCATTGTAGTTCAAGGTTGATCTGAAAAACTTTCTCTTTCCCTCCCATACATAGGATTCATTGAACGAAAAGTGATATATTTCATTCTCATCCATGCATCGTTGGGTCAGAGTCTTATACAACATCATTTTCATCTCCATTTCCTTTGAGTAAACAACAGCTCTTAATAACACCGCGCAATACTAAAATTTAACTAGTAACTCTTTTCTAGGGCTCTATTACACCAACATTTAGCTAGGCTAGTTCTTTGGAGTAGGAAGAGAGATACACTCTCCAAAAGCACAAAACACACAATAGCCTCTTGTGTTAGGGAGTGCTAAATTCCATTTGCAACATCCTGTCCTGGGAAGCCCTTCTCACATAAGGGTCAAACAAGAGGTCGCATTGATATTGACAGAGTTACTCACCCTGCTTTGTTTCTATTAGTGTAGAGATTGCACGTATTACGAGGATCACTCGGAGGTATACCCACAATGATGAGTGGAAGCCTTTTGAGTTGATTTCGAGCTAGATACCCTGCCCTTGCATGTGGATCGAACTGTCGATTGTCCCCCCAAGTTTTATTGTTGTTAGTAGTGACCTTAGTGGCCTATCTTTCTAGGTTCTTACACAAGGTGACTGTGAAGAGGAAAGTCTTCACCGTACCTGGAATTGATGTTGACCAAACTCACTCGGGCTCCTTGGAGGGTATACCCATGATTATGTGTGGGAGATTGCACCAGGGTGTAAGTCCGTTAAGTAGGTCGTCAGCGTAACTTTTCCACCCTAGCCTAGCCCCTTCTCATCTCGTTGTTGCGATGTTGGATTTAATCACCAACTAGTGGCTTCAAAATTAGAAGGTTTTGTTTGCTTGGTGATTGCTTCCTAGATATTGTTTACTAGCATGTGTTGTTTGTTTCTTGAAGTTGACCATAAGATTTTCTTCGTGAAGTTTGTCACTCACTTACAATAGCTCCTCCACGTCGTTCACGTAGAATGCAGGGTTTATCTCCAGAACATATGGAAGGTTCTAAATCCTTGCCTACAAGTATACCTGAGGGCTCTCCTCGGAAAAGTGAAGCCACAGTCATCACCACGCCACAAGTGGAACGAACTGACTCTCTCGAACATTTTTGAATTACAAATACTCGAGAGGACTTTCGACTTCACCCTGATTCTGAAAGACGTTTTATGTGAACAAACTCTTTCAGAGACTTAATTGTTGTGTATTTTGGATCTCCGACTGGACCGAGGGACCAAGATCCTTTTTGGTCTACGATCATTTTTTGACGGGACCTTTTTGGCCCAGGTTCACCTGTAATTTCTGAAATCAACCCACCTGTGATTTCTGAAATCTCTAGTACAACGAAAATACCGGTGACTACCGCTTATCACTTTACCGTCCCTACCGAAATGGCCCATCTCACATCTAATATGAGTGTTCCAACCGGGTTTACTGTGGTTAGTCTTTCTCCTATCAACACACCGCGAATGCCCAACATCATTTCAACACTACCACCTGGATACTGTGCGTTGAATGCCTTCATTCCTACTCCTATACAAACTCCATCCAGCTCTCCTAATGGTCCTTCTTCTTCTGGGCACTTTCTTCCCAGTTTTGTTCCAACACTCCCTCAATTTCCTTTTGGAGGACCTTCTTCGTCTTCTACTGGCAATCTTAATCCTAGTGGCACTATTTCGTCATTCACTCCAAATTACCAGTTTTCGGTTGGTGGACGATTTCACCAAGGTGGTATGACTCAACCCCCTCTCAGTGGGAAAATTCCTTTTGGAACACAACCCCCAATTGGAACATTGCCCCCAATTGGAACACCACCTTCGATGGGAGGACCAACCCCACCTTATGGGAAAAAACTACCTCCCTCCTTAGACCAATATTTGAATCAATTGATACAATATCCTCTTCAATCGACTAGGGGGCAGCAGTTTCCAGCTGCGTCCGTAACACCCCCTAGCATGGGCCAACCATATCCAGGTTCATTCAATCCCATTTGGGGGGTGAATTCTCAAGCTCAAGCCCCTATTCCAGGATATAATCCTATGAGCTATTATCCTCTCCAACCACAACCGAATCTGCCTGGGTCTTCACATTATATGCAGACTGTTTATGGTCCTATTGGTTTGTCGACCGGGCTTCCTCCCCAAAGCCACCAGTACCCACAGGTGAATCGACAGTTACCTTTTCTAGCCACTTTGGATCTTCCGTATTTGTCAAGGATTTTAAATGATCTTATTTGTCACTCTTCCCAATGGCCTGTTATACCAGCCAAGCTTTCCTCGGACATTCCTAAATTCAACGACAAAGCGAGAGAGGGACCAAACAATCACGTTATGACTTTTCACCTATGGTGCTCATCCAATTCATTGATGGATGACTCTATTCGTTTACATCTTTTTCAACGAACCCTCACAAGTTCTGTTGAGAAGTGGTATATTGAATTGCCACGAAGTTTCTTCTCTGACTTCAACACTCTAGCTATGGCTTTCCTTATGCATTATCAGTTACCGATCCATGATCGAAATTTTGATTTCCTTCAAATAGAACAAAGGCACTCATATATCTTATCACATCCATGAGTGGCGAAGGAGACGACATCTCATTAAACTTGAGCTCCCTAATCAGTTGCTGGCAGAGTGGTTCACCAAATCATTTGTGAACGACATCAGTAAGTACATTGCCATGGGTGGCATAGTCATGGAAGAGAAGGCTATAATTCGTGCTCGATATCTTGACCTCGTTTATTCACAAATGAGAACCCTTTACGATTTACTACCTGACTTACCTCGTCCTTCTACTTCTGGCACTTCAACTGCTCCAGTTTCCTCGCATGCAGCTGACGGTTTGGTTGGTACTACCCAAGCCCAACCACATTCAATGTCAAGCACAAACCCTAAATCTGCTTCTTCTAATGTTCAAAATGCTTCATCTCCTTCCCCTCCCACCGACAAGACTTCAGAGGTAAATGCAGTTCAATCTACCCCTACCGGTAAAAACAAATCTAAAAAGGGAAGGGGTAAGAATAAGGAGGGAAAAAATACTCCTCAAGCAAAGCAAACCAAAACTACCCCTGTTGATGATTGGTATAAGCGCAAACCACGATACCCTTGTCTTATCTGTGGTGATGATCACTACACGAAGGATTGTCCACAACGTGCTGAGGTCACTAAGTTCCTTAAAAGAGATCCAAAACCACCTGCACCGGTTGTTTTTTCCCAACCCTTCCCGTCTCAACAACAGGCTCAATTGGTCATCCATGACCAACCCTCATCTTCTACTACATCATATGTTTTGATGTGTACTAGGGATTCTAAGCAGAGAAATGTTTCACTCACTACTCGAGCCAAAGATTACTCTCCCTCTAAGGAGACAGTTGATGATCAACCCTCTCCCATGACTCCACCTACCAACGGTCCTCTTCATCTCGAACGACCGAGCCTCGACACAGTTCTGCGACCCCCCCCGAAGGGTGTCGTTTGGAAATCATCTTTCAATCCTCACACTCGTGCTACCTAGAACTACAACATTGTTGAAGATCTGGCTCAAGCACCTTCTGTGATGTCATCCCTCGAAGTCCTTCAGACTTGTCCCACACAATGGAAGGAACTGTTGAAGGCTATCGGTGGAATCGATCCAACGGATATGAATTTAATAATATTTGACTTGGAAGATCACATTCCAAGGTTACCCCCTCAACTCATGTTCCAGATCCAAGTGGTTGTTTCTGACAAAAACATTTGTCGAACCGTTATCGATGAGGGTGCCTCGAAATGTGTTATCTCTCTTGCTTGTTGGAAAGCCATTGGCTCTCCTTCTTTGAATGAATCTCAGAACACTGTTAAAGCCTTCAACGGCTCTGGTTTTAAGCCCTATGGTGTCCTTCCTTCATTTCCCATCATGTTAGAAGGCAAAATGGTCCAAGTCGAAGTGGAAGTCTTTGACGCTCCCCTTGATTATAATCTTTTGCTTGGCTGCAGCTGGATCGATTACATGCGTGCAGTTGTGTCGACCCTTTTCCGTGTAGTAAGTTTCCCTCATCAAGGAAAGGTTGTTACCGTTGACCAACTAGCCTTCTTTAATTCCAATACCTGTGCTGGCAATGTACCATTTATTGCTAAAACCCCACCAGGCTATGAGAACATCAGTGTAGGCCTTCTAAAATATTCTTCGTTAATGGGTACTTTCCCCATTCCACCGCCCGATGTTACACACTCGTTTTGTTGCTTCTATCAACATGATCTCCACTTTGCCTCATGAACTTCCTGCGTCCGACAACCCCTGGATAGTACCTGACCCTGGATATCATCTTCGTTTCGGTGACGCAATGCTGTTAAGTCCGGTTGAATCTGCCTATCAAGCCATTCAATCGACAACACCTTCTACCCCCTCTCTTGGTGAGTTGTCTCCCGATCCTTTTCGTGTCATTTTTCCCACTGACGAGATGATCATGTTTGTCATGGAGGACAACCCTTGGGACGATGGACATCATTGTTCCATCCTCTTTTTGGAGCAACATAACATCGAGAACTACCAACAGATCTCCACTCCATCGACCGTTGTTGTCATCTCCACCATTCCTGAGTCTGCACACAATGTGTTTTCCGAAGGGAACTTGAGCAATATCTCGCCCACTATTCCCCTTGACATATCCATCGAACCTGGGATTGTCGAAAATGTCCACATCGGAGCTTCCTGTTCTTCTGATAAAATCATCACCTACACCTCCTTTTTCAAAGAGTTTCGTGACATATTCGTCTGGAGCTATGAAGAAATGTCGAGTATCGACCCTGCGATTGTGATACATGAGATAAAGACATACCCCAATGCTAAACCCATCTGGCAACGCCTTCATCTAGTTCACCCACGTAAAGCGACTGCTATCAAGCTCGAAGTTGAGAAACTTCTGAAATCCGGCTTTATTTATCCGGTGGATCTCACAGACTGGGTTTCCAATCTTGTCCCGATTGACAAGAAACAAGGCACCATTCGTGTATGCGTTGATTATAGGGATATCAACAAAGCTTGTCCCAAAGACAACTTTCCTACCCCCTTTGTCGATCAGATTGTCGACGATTGTGCCAGAAGTGAAATCTTCTCTCTCATGGATGGTTTCTCCGGGTATAATCAAATCAACATTGTTCCCGAGGATCAACATAAGACTACTTTTATTTGTCCTTGGGGTACTTTTGCCTATCAGAAACTTCCTTTCGGTTTCAAGAACGCTGCCACAACTTTTCAATGCACTATGTATTATTCTTTCCATGATATCAAGCACATAGTTCAACCATATTTGGACGATTTACTTGCTCATTCAATGCATCGAGTCGATCATCCAACCCACCTCCGAGCCATTTTCGTTCACTGTCAATTCTATCATATACGTTTGAATCCTCATAATTGCATTTTCTGCATGGAATTCGACCGTCTTCTAGGTTTTATCATTTCATGTCAAGGGATCCGGGTGGATCCTCTAAAGGTTGAGGTGATCCTTAATCTCCCTCCTCCTTCTACTCTTTGCCAGTTACAAAGTTTGCAGGGGAAAGCAAACTCTCTTCGTCGTTTTATCCCAAATTATGCCGAGATAACTCGTGGATTTACGCGGCTATTAAAAAAGGATTCAAAGTTCGTATGGGATACCGTTGCCAACAATGATTTTGAAGCTTTGAAGTTGTCCCTAACGTGAGAACCACTTCTCTTTCCCCCTGATTCCAATCGCGATTATTTCCTCTACCTTGCTGCCTCAGATTACACCATTGGCATGGTTATCGTACAAGAGGATGATGCTAACGACGAACATGTTATATACTACTTGAGTCAAAGTCTCACGCCTACAAAAATAAATTATTTACATGTCGAGAAACTGGCCTTGGCTTCCGTCCAAGCCATCCAATGCTTCCTGCACTATATCCTCTCACACAAGACTACAGTGATTTCACTTTGCAACCCTATGCAACACATTTTCACCTGTCAATTGCTAGGGGGGAAATAATCCAAATGGATTGTGATACTACAGGAGTTTGACTTGGAATTCTAGCACGCCAAGTCTAAGAAGTCCTTAGTCTTTGCTGAGTTGATATGCGACTTTCCCCATTTTGCAATGGAAATTGTAGCAGCTGATTCATTACCCAATGAATCTCTTTTCCTTATTAGCACTGATGATCTTTGGTATGGTGATATCATTATATATCTCCAAACCCAGACTTTATGGCCAACTTTTTCTAGTAGTAAACGACGTCGCATACGCTACCAAGCTCGTCAATACATTATCCTCGGGGATACTCTTTATCGTTGGGGGATTGGCTCTGTTTTTCGACGTTGTCTAACGTTCGATGAAGCCGAGAAAGCTATGAATGACTGCCATTCTGGAGCCTGTGGTGGTCATATGTCTAGGTATGCTACTGCCTAGAAGATCTTATGAGCATGGTATTTTTGGCCTTCATTATTTAACGACTACATCATCGCCGTTCAAAAATGCCATGCCTGCTAGACCTATAATAACAAGATACAGTCACATCCTTCTCCTCTTCACCCTGTGGTCTCAGTTGGTCCCTTTGCGAAATGGGGCATCAATTTCATGACATGTCACCCTCACTTATCCATAGGGCATGGTTACATTATTGTAGTCATCGATTACTTTACGAAATGGGCCGAGGCGATCCCGACATTTGACAACACTGGAAAGACCACAACATTATTCCTTTTTAATCACGTCATAGCTCATTTTGGTGTTCCCCAAGCTATCATCACTGATCACGGTAGCCACTTTAGGAACTTTATGATGTCTGAACTTAATGAAAAGTTGGGTCTTTACCATGATAACTCAACACCCAGTTACCCACAAGCCAATGGCCAAGTCGAAGTGATTAACAAAGTTCTCATAACTATGCTCCGAAAAATGATAGGGATTCATAAAACAAGTTGGCACACAATGTTGTTTTCGACATTGTGGGCGTACCAGACATTCATCAAGTCCGCTACTAGGTTTACACCTTTCCGGTTAGTCTATGACGTGGAAGTCATTCTCCCGATTGAATGCGAGATACCCTCTTTAAAGCTATATGTTGAACTCCTACCCAACACTTCTTCTGAGGAAGAACATCTATTGTATCTTATGCAATTAGACGAAACCCGACGTGATGCCACCCTAGTCATAGAAGCTCAGAAAAAGCGTGTCAAGGCCCAATACGACAAGCATGTCAAGCCTCGCATTTTCTCCGAAGGTGATCTTGTTCTTCTCTATGAACAAGATCAAGATATGTTAGGAGCTGGGAAATTCGAAGCCATGTGACGAGGTCCTTATATAGTTCGACAAGTTTTTGAAAAAGGAGCTTATGAGTTAGTCGATTACGATGGTATCCCTTTGAGTGAACCCAGGAATGGGTTGTACTTGAAGAAGTACTATGCATAAAATCATCTATGCACGAGTACTTGTATTTTTATTGTATCATACTTCTTGTGTGTTACTATAGCTTGCTTTTGTCGTTATCTGGTCTCTGCCCTTATGCCATGTTGTGTTTGATTTCCAGATGTCGGAGTCTTCGCTACCCTATATTGGCTTCACTGATGGTGCTAGTCGTAGTACTCAAAACCTTGCTTCTGCTGCATGGACAATTTACACCCCTACAAACGAACTTGTCTCCTTACGAGGTGTGTGTCTCGGCCGTGCGACCAACAACATTGCAGATTATAGCACCATTATTGAATTATTGGTTGATGCTATCTCGCTCAGAATCCGTCATTTGGTTGTGCGACTCGATTCGTAGCTTGTAGTACTACATTTAAGTAATGTCTATACTATTCGAAGTCCTACTTTGTTACGGGTGTATTTGTGAATTTGCCTCTTGGAGCATTATTTTGATTACATTGAATATCAACATATTCCTAGATGTCTAAATACATTAACATATGCATTGGCTAACTATGTATTAGACATACATTTGATTCATTTATAAATCAATCACATCTGTTAGCACTTGGTAAATTTCCTAGAGGTTGAAATAGAAGAAATCTACAAAGGTAACTTTATCCAACCACTTTTAAAGCTGGGATCTAGCCCTTCCAACTTTAGAGAGGGATCTCTCTATACGATTTAGCTATGTTTTCAATTTAGATATTAGGCTAGGTAAGAAATCTGTAGGTTTTGTTGTCAAAGTGTTTTTGAATTGGTTGAGACAGTCTACACCTCCATTAGGCTATGGGGTCTGTATTTAATTAAATATGAAATACAACCAGAAATGAGAAAAGAAGACTTCCACAGGGTGAGATAGTATACTCAATGGATCTTTTAGTAGCTTAAATGATGGACAAAAGAAAATATGAGAAAGATAAATTCAACTAAGAAGTAGTTAAGAATTTCTTAATCGAAAACATCAGAAGATAAACATTAAAATCCTTTAGAGTCGGAAGCAGGGTATCAAAGATAATTCCTACAACATACGTTACTCTTAAAGATTAGTTTCAGAAAACAATATGATCACAAAGCAAGAAAAACATTCAACTTAGAGAATAAACATCACCAATGAATACATGCAAGAATCCTGTAAAAGTGCCTCCTCTTTTATTAATGGCAGATCTCAAAATGGTACAGTCTGATAGCGTCAGGGTGTGAAGATCAAAAACCCTAAATACTTCGAAAGATGAAGTATTTATAATTCAAATTACAACCGTTCCTGTCATAACTGATCATAACTGATCAGGACGTGCTAATTCTATTTTTAGTCTAACTAATTTAACTAATCAAACTTCTTGATGACTTGGTGCAATTGCACACGGAATTTCTGGGTAGACCGTTGACAAAGCCTTTGCACAACCTCATCTGACTGGATAGGTGTCTGGACTTGGACAAATCATTTGCTAATCGAGCAGATCGCAGAGTTCCTCCCATCTGAGATGACTAGGAACAGTAACTTTGAGCAGTCTCCGATACACTTCGTCCATTTCCATATATTTGGCGAATGTGGGCTTAGTGAGGAAAATGTATCGAATCTCATGTTGGATACTTATGTCCAACTGAAGAGCGTCCAGGAACGCTTTGCTGGTGATGCTCCCTTGTATGACAACAAACTTTGAAATGTCTTTAGACACTTCTGACAGTCTCTTTTTGTAATCTGGGAGTGTCATCAGTTTATCATTAATAACCTTCAGACCGAGGAGACCTTTCTTCTGGAGAGCCTCAATCTTATTGAAGAATCTTTGTACTCCCTGTTCCATGCTCTGAACTTTTCCTTCCAATTGAAGCATCAATCCTCTCTTGGTCAAAACTCTTTTGACCTCAAGGATGGTCTCTGTTCTGTCCTTGATCTTCAACTCTTCTAGCTCTTCTCTGGTCTTAGAATTAAGGAATTTGATGATATCATTTGCCTAAGTTGGTCTATCTCCCAATTCTACTCTGATCTTCTCAATGGCCTGTTTACTCCTCTAGACCAACTCATTCTGTTCAAACATAATTTGGATCATGGGCCATATCTCATTTATGGACTTTGTGATGTCTATCCATACATTCTCTTTGACCTCAGCCAAAGTCTTCCCTGCCACTGTTTGCTTTTGGAGCTGTTGTAGTTCCTTCTTGAGCTGCTCAGTTATCTGCTTTTCTTTGGAGAGACTGGTCTGGAAAGAAGTTTTGAGTTCCTGGAGGTTCTCAACTTCCTTCTTAAGCCTGTTGATTTCTGTCTCTTGCAGGTTCATCTTTTCCATGGATTTGGCGAGATCGGTTGTCCCCTCTTGTGGTGTCACTGGTGTTGCGGATGGGATTGTTGTTACTGTTGTTGTGCTTGCTCCTGAAATCGGAATTACACTCAATGGAATGACTTCCATTGGTTTCATCTACTCCTTTTATTTTAATAATCTCTCCATCTAAGCTTCCATTTCTTTGAGCTGTGCATTCTGCTCCATGAGCATCTTGAGCATTTCGTCCTTCTCGAATTCTTTCTCTGCTATATCCTTCACCTGTGAGTCCTCTGTGGGCAGGAGCTTCAATTGTTTCCTCAAGGAGGTGATATATGCATTCTTCTTCTTTATCATTTCCTCTGTAGCTTTGACGTTCGAAGGATCATAGCCGATCTTGAATACTAGCTCCTCCAATGTCTTAATTCTATTGTCCTTTGTAAAGGATGATATCTTTTCTAGCTTGAGCTGCATTTGAGCATTGTTGAGCGACACCTGAAATTTGGCTGCAGAAGAAAAATCATGTGCCAATGTATGGAATACCATATCCCCTGTCTATTTGTGCAGATCCATCTGATCTACCGGGTGCACGTCCTTCATTTGGAATTCGAAGGTGGCCCTCTTGTAGTCTGTGATTACCTTGGGGTATGGTACTTGAGCCTGGAGGAAGGCCATGTGCATCCTTCCCTTTTCTATGTCAAATGCAGACAACAGCCTATGCTGCGCAGTCGATGTCTATTTTCAAAATTGAGTGTAAGTACTGGTGGTAAGGGTTTGATTCTTTTTCTTAATCAGCTCGTACTTCTCGAAAATGCTCAATTTGGGCCCAGTCTTGCCTGGCTGAGTGTCCAGCGGGGAGTCTGTGGATTTCTTCAGTACTACTGGGGTGATTTCCTCATGAAGGACCATCCCAAAGGGTGGAATGACAGATTTGACCACTGTGGTAGGCGGGGCTTCTTTCTCCCCCGTAGGGCGGGAACTGTGGTCGTCTTGGTCCTCTTAGTGTGCAACTGAAACTCTTTGGACGACACCTCCATGACAGGCAGAGATGATTCTTGTCGAGGACTTTTCTCCTTAGGGACCTGTGGCATGGTCATTGGTGGCACAGTAGTCGAGGGAACCTATTGTTCTACTTCGATCAAGATGTCAGGCATCCACACTGTCTGATTGGTGAATTTTTCAATCTCGGGCTTGGACTCATGAACATACGGGATGTTTTTATTTTTCACCCGCATTTCTGAAATGATCCCGCATGGATCATAGTGCCATGGGAAACTCATAAAGAATTTCATTTCTTCTAACATTCTGTCAGCTTCTTCCCCGGCGCCTCGACTATTGCAGATGAAGGAGCCAATCTGCCCCTTGATTCTAAGTTGTTGCTTTTTCTTCAAAGATACGAAATGAATATCATCTGAATTCATGATCTACCTTATGTATTCTAAAGCAAAGATTCGTACCAGCACATATTTGGGTAGCTTGTAGGGCACCAACTCGCACCAGAATACTCTGATCTCGGTGTGGTTTTGATATAGGTACCGATCCCCGGTCTTTGCATTGTCCGAGAGATGCAAAATTCTCTGGACTTTGTTGTTTACTCGTGGCTCGGGCCTGCCGCTCAACATGCTTACCACAGGGTGGTAAAACAGATCGATGAATGCTTTGAAGTTGTATTCTATGGAGTTATGCTTCAACAAAGAGGTTCACGCTGTGACTGGCTGAGGCCTTCCATCTGCGTCCATTTTCTGCATAGAAAAACTAAATTTATCTTCTTGATAGAAAACAAACATGTAGGCCAATATAGACGAGTATCTAAACATGCCTTTCGTGCCAAAATTCACGAACTATTCGTGAATATTGTCAGCCAAGAAGGTGCTGAAATCAAACTGTGTGGTGAGTTTTTCATCAGTGGAGAAAATGGATAGAAAACCCAGAATGGGCTCATCTACCCATTGGTCAGAATAGTACCCTAACAGAGCATAAAGGGAGGAAATGACCTGGTTTCCCTTGGTGGAGAACATGGATGATGGGTAAGGGGGATTTGTGGAAGGGAATTGAGTGGAAGTGGGAAGGAAGAGCTCGAATATCTGAGCTCTTTGGGGAAAAGTCATCTTTTGATACAACTCTGTAAGGATTTCCAGGTTGAAAGGAGCCGCAGAGTCTGCACGAGGAATTTGCATCATTTGGTCTATGTCTTCGGAAGTGATGAGGAACAGGGTGTCTTTAGATGAGGATATGACGACTCTCTGTTCGGGAATATAGAGAGCTTGGCATTTAAGTGCGAACTCAGGAAAATGGTGGATCTGGGGAAAAAGGTACAGGGGTAAATTGGACTCCCAGAGTCCAATTTCATCGCTCTGGTCCAGGAAAACCTCCCTGAGCCATGACTGGAGGTCGGAGAAATCAAAATAACATATGGTATCTTTGATCAATCTGTCTTTTTCGACCAATGGGATCTTGTCTAGGTCGACAAGAGGTAGGAGAAAATGATTCTCCTCTCCTTCTGCTTGTCTTGGCTTTGGCGCCATCTCTGCAATAGTACCTACAATAAACATGAAATTAGTGGGGTCGACTGACTGTGGATGAAGGCGACAGAAATGCAATGGAGGAGTAAGAGGTAAATTTTTCTGGTGCGATGGATGAATAGTGAATGAAGGGGGAAAAACAATAGTTTTATTTAAAACTGGGGTCGGTTGGGCGTGGGAGACAGGCCAGTAGGATAACGGGTATGTTATTCAGTAATAAATGGACAACGGACCACTTGGGGGTGAGATGGCAGGTGACAGTGGCCAAAACATACGGACGGGTGACGTGGCTGCTAGGGATTGGACGTGAAAGTTGCAATAAGGGGTTGGTCATGAGTGAAAAGGGTTAAGGGATTGACAGCAGTTATGGGATGGGACATAACTCGGGAGCAAGTGGAACAAGTGGAAGATGACGTCCATGAGTGACAGAGGATGTCAGATAGCAGATGGGGATGGGACTTCGGGACCAATAGGCTGACGCCACCTATGACAAGGGGCCCTCCAGAGGAGAATAACCATTCCGGACCCCCCCCCTTGGTTAAAAGCAAATCATCAGGCGGGGTCCGAAATCCAATTAGAGTCATTTATCTATGCACCCGTTTCCTGGTCGAAGATCTTAGCGTGTCGTTTATCACTCATTCCGGACCCCCCCTGCCCCTTCCATTAAAGGCAGAATAGACGGGGGGGTCTGGAATCCAATCTGGATCGTTGATTTGAGCACTCGTCTCTAGGCCATACAGATGTGCGCAAGTCTTATTACTGATTCCAGACCCCCCCGGGTTAAAAGCAGAATGGTCGGGGGGGTCTGGAATGCTCTGAGCACCATAGATCTGGGTGTCGCGATCAAAACCGTCAAAATGTGCAGGAAGCATAAACTGGGGCGCGAAGAACACATGCGCTGGGAAAACTTAGGATAAAAGCGTTTTTATGGGTTTTTCCCAAATTTCTCACATAGACACCACCAAGGGGCTTTAAGCATTTGGAACATGGTGCAATCTTGACATCAAGCTGGTTTTATTGGAGTGAAACAATGAAGCAACTAACCTACATGCTAACCTATATTCCTATGACAGTTAACCCATATTAAACTGTTGGGTTAAGAAATTACTCTACCTTAGGGCTATCTGACCAGGATTAGACAGTCTGGTCAGATTTATTCACTAATCTAACCTAGACACTTTAGCTAAGATTAAACTGTTTAGCCAAATCATTCACTACCCTATCAACATTAAATTTAAAAAGAACTTGGCCATGCTTGAAAGGTATGGCCAAGTTACTATTATTACATGGGGCTTTTATTTCAATTCTTTTATGCCCTCTTTTTCTTTTATTTTTCCTTTTTTCTTTTCTTTTCTTTTCTTTTTCTTTTTTCTTTTCAAATTATTTGCAAAATGAAATATCATTTGTCAACAAAAATACTAGAGATAGATAATATCCCAGTCACCGGTTGATTCCCATAACTTATGGGGTGATAACAGCGGCTCCATCTGGGGATGGTACTTTCCCTGTGAAGTGCCAAGAATCCTGGTTCCTTTCGTTCTGAAATTTTCTATCTAGCAGCCTTTGTTGGTTTTATTCTCAAAAATTGGAGAAATAATGGTCAGCATCTTAGGGCCTTCTCTTCGGGCTTCAACCAGCTAACTAATGTTCCTCACTCAGAAAATGCAGGTGAAACATAAAAATAGAGATGGTATGTACAATGGAGAATGAAAACTCAAATCTTCTACTAAGGTGGTACATAATGTTTCATCATTCTTCCATTCATAGGTGCTCCTGGAAAATCTGACCCATCAATGTTGTTTAGCAAGAAATCATTGTTTCCCCTTAAATCTTGGATCATGTATGGACCTGTCCACAGATTGTCAAATTTTCCATGCTTTCCCTTGTCTTCATTTCTGGCATCCCATTTCAGTACCAAATCTCCGAACTCAAAATTATCTTCCTTGGTTCATTTGTCAAAGATTTTCTTGATGTTTCCTTGGAATACCTGAGTCTTGTTGAAAAACTCTTCTCTAGTCTGCTGCAAATGGATCATCTGGTTGATCCTTCTCTGTGAGTCATTTGGCTCAACTTGTACCTCTTGAAGCAACTTCATGACATGGAATCCTAAAGAAGTGGGGAAAACTACCTCTGTACCATAGACCAGCTGGTATGGAGACATACCAATTGACCTTTTGGTGGTCAACCTGTCAGCCCATAAGTAAACACCAACTTATTGTGCCATGATTTCTTGTTTTCCTGCAATGTTTTCTTGATGATATATACCAAAGTTTTGTTTGAAGATTCTTCCAACCCATTCCCCTGAGGGTAGTAGGCTGTGGAATTCCCCAAACCAATGTGATACTGGTTGCAAAAATCTATGAGTTTGTTCGACCGAAAAGAAGCTGCATTGTTAGTTATAATCTTTCTAGGACAACCAAAACAAGACAAAATATTATTTTCAAGGAATTTCATAATAACAAAGTCATTGGCTTGCCTGCTTGGTATTGCCTCAATCCATTTGGTAAAATAATCGGTGGCAGTAAGAATCCACCTGTGTTGGCCTGAAGAAGGTGGGTGTTTTTCTCCAATGAAGTCGAGCCCCCATTGCTGGAAAGGGGCCTCAACTGAGATATGCTTCAGAGGTAGAGGAAGGAGTTTCCTTTTTCCTTCAAACAGTTGACACTGGTGACATGCTGTTACCTTCTGATGCACATCGGCGAACAGGGTGGGCCAATAGAAACCAGCTCTGAGTATTTTGTTGGCTGTGACCTTCGAATTCAAATGGCCACCACATTCTCCTGCATGAAACTCTTGCAACACTTTATCAACTTCGTCTTTTAGTAAAAAATTTAACAGAATGCCTGCAGGGTCTTTCCAATACAAATTGCCTTCTAGAATACAGAATTTCAAAGCTTTCAACTTCAAAAATCTAGCTTTAGTCTTAGTCAAACTAGGGGGAGCTTGTAAATTTTGCAAAACGAAAATAAGGTATGCGTACCATGGCGAGTTTAGAAATACCTCTCTCACGCTTGGAGTCGCCATCTCGCCCTGTTCATCTGCCACATCTAGAAAATTAATGTCAAGAGCATGGAAGTTAGATTCAACCATTAATTTAGCAAGGCCTTGACCTTTGATTAGTTTCATGGGCTTAATCTCTATATCGTATTCTTAAATGACAACAATCCATTTCCCCCTTCTTCCATCTGGATTATCCTGGGTCAAGATGTCCTTTACTACCGCATTCGAAACATAAGCTATGGTGTGGGAATGGAGAATGTAGATCCTAAAGTCTTTTATGGCTTTTGCCAAAGCAAAAGCTTGTTTCTCCATTATCTTGTAATTCAGAGCAGCGTCCCTTAACGCTTTGCTAAAGAAAGCTATGGGTTGTTCATACCCTTCGTTGTTCTTCTGTAGTAACACCGCTGCTATAGTATGCTCAGAGGTGAAAGAAAAGAGATAGAAATCCTTAGTAAAATCCGGATTGATCAAAACAGGTGCTTCTGTGAGTGCTCGTTTGACTTGTTCGAAATATTTTCTAGACTCAGAGTCCCATTTTATTTTTACGTCATTTTTAAGCATGTTTGTAATGTTCCTGAGGAGTTCTGCCAGATTGGGAATAAATCTTCATAGAAAGTTAATTCTTCCGATAAAAGACTATAGTTCTTTGAGGTTTCTTGGGTGTTCTAATTTTAGTATGGCCTCTATTCTGCTAGGGTCTATTTTGATTCCTTCCTTTGAGATGATATGTCCCAGTAGTTTGCCTTCTTCTAACCCAAAAAGACTCTTCTTAGGAATTAAACAAATCCCAAACCTTCTACATTTCTCGAAGACTCGTCTGAGGTGTCTTAGGTGTTCATCATCAGATTGGGAAAACACTGTCACATCATCTAGATAAACGACAATAAACTTGCCTGATTCTTCCACGAAGGCGATATCCATCGCCCTCTGGAATGTGGCTCCTGCATTCATCAGACCAAAAGGCATTTTCACATACATGAAAGTGCCCCATGGTGTGGTGAAAGCGGTTTTGTCTTGATCATCCGGGTGAACTAAGACCTGATTGTAACCCAAGAAACCATCCAGCAGAGAAATTCGACTGGACCCTACCACCCTTTACAGGATATGGTCCATTTTTGGCAAGGGGTAATTATCCTTCAGGGAAACTTTATTCAGTTTTTGGAAATCTATGCAGAGTCTGATTTCCCCGGTTTTCTTACATGTAGGGACCATATTAGAGACCCACTTGGAAAAACGTAATGGAACTATGATCTTGGCATCGTACATTTTCTTGATTTCCTTTTCTATCAGAGGGAGCAAATTGGGATTTATCCTCCTAAGTTTCTACCTAAACGGTTTTTGGTCTTCTTTTATTGGAATCCTATGCTGTATGATGCTGGTATAATAGGCTTTCAAATCTTCATAGCCCCAGGAAAAGACATCCGAATATTCTTTGAACAACTCAATGTATTTGAGTTTTTTCTCTGGGGGTAATGATTTAGACAGTTTGACCATCCTAGGTTTCTCTTCAGTCCCTATATTACAGTCTTCTACCTCTTGTCCATGGGCTTCGATTTTTGGTTTTTTGGCTACGTCGTTAGAATCGAACAAGTCCTCTAAAGGAACTAGGCCTCTAGGTAAACCATTGCTTTTCAACTGTAAAACGTCAGCATCCACTTCGTCATCGCCTAATTCTCCTGAATCTATGGTATTTACACTATCAATTTCAAAATCAGAATTATTTACATTTTCATCTTCATTCTCTAAATCTATATTTATACATTCAAAATCATTTTTGCATTGTATAAAGTCTTCAATTTTGTCATCATTACCAAACATTTTCCAGTACCTAATATTGTTAGGAACTGTCGGTCTGTATTTCACCTCAACAGTATAAGGGCGAGTTGGGTGGAAAGGAATCTTACAGGTGGTTGCTGACATGGCCAATCCGTCTGCCAGAATATTATGTCCCCTCGGCATTACCTGCAAGTCAACTTCAATAAAACACCTTAAAGCATCAAGAACATCATTCCTATAAGATCTAAGATGTGGGTGTTTAGCAGCATACTCACCTTTGATTGGTTTGATTATCAATTCAAAGTCACCTCTTACCATTATCTGTTTGGCACCAACTTTTTTCAAAAGCTTCAGACTGAGCATCAAAGCTTCATACTCAGCAATATTGTTAATACATTGGAAATTTAGTTTGTAAGAATGGTTTTCTGAATACCTATTTCTGTGATTATGCAGCCAGAATCCTGCTCCTGCTCCTTCTTTACTCATGGCTCCATCAAAATCCATACTCCAGAAATCAGCGGGTAAATCTTCATTTATTACGTTCTTCATCTTTGCTACCTCAATGCTTTCTGGGCCTTCATCTTGACTAGATGTGTCTTCCACCAGCTGAGTATCTTGCTCTCCCATGTCACCATCATTGTACAAGATAAACGAATCTAAATCGGAATGCGCAGAGTAAAGGGGATAATTGTGCGGTTTCTCTTGGCTACTGACCATGTACTTCATCAATGTTTCTTTGTACAGCCTCCTCTGCTGCCCAAACACTGGGATAGTGACATAAGACATATCCAGCTGCAGGGTTCCTTTCAACTTCTACCCCCAAGACCGAGATAGCAACATTCTATACTTCAGCGGGATGTCTGCAACCACCACATCCATTACCATGCTCTTCGCAGGAATCTGAACCAAGGTAATGCATAGGTCCTTGATCAAACCAATACATTTAACTTTATTGGAGTCAAATGAGTGTAAATACTTGTATGGTCCGGTGACCTCCAGTTCCAGTTTTTCCATTACTGCTTTAGGCATTAGATTATGGGAGGCACCCGAATCCAGCATAGCGTTATGCAAGATCAAGTTGTGTATGTTCAGACTGATGTAAAAAGGAGCGACCTCACTAGTATCATCTTGACCATCTACTTCAGGTCCGAAAAGAAGCTCGGGTCTATCATCAGTAAGGTTCAAAATGTCTGAATGACTTGTTGATCCAATGGTTAAGGCCTTCATGCCTATGTCAGGTTCAATGGCCAGTGCTTTAATCACCTGTGAACGATAACCGTCTCTGTTCATCAACTCTGTAAGTGGGATGGGAATTTTTATTTTGGCCAATTCCCCCTCTAGGCTAAAGGGTGTAGGAGCTCTGCCTTGACTCATCAATTCTGGTTGGTCCACCATATTCTTCTGCTCAGAAGTACTAGGTGGATTAATAGGTGAAACCTCGGGCTGTGATGGCCTTTTCAGAATGGTGATTTTTTTCTTCACGGGAGCGTCGACATTATTATTCGCAGGAGTCTTCTCAGCAGTAGTCTTCTCAAGAGTCTTCTCGGCAGATGTCTCAGGGGTCTTCTTAGTCTCGACTACCTTCTGTGTTTTCGTTGTCTTGTTTGGGGAATTCCCTTCTGTCTTCTTACTCCGCAGATTGTACTGACGGTGTAACTCCAAAATATCATTTTCAAAGGCCTGTATTTCTGTATCTTCAGCTTCTTCACTTACTTTTGTTTGATTGAGAAGAAAGAGCTCCTGCTCTTCTTGGGTAAGGAAGATTGCTTCATTGTCATGAATGCCCATGAGGTTGATGTGAGTGTCCTCCAATTCCTCAATCACTTTCCCCCCCTTCATCAACATAGTTTTCTTGCAGGGGAGGTCTAATCTGCTGATCTGGGCCCCTCTGCTCTCTTTGATCCCTAGGATCTCTCTGTCTGATTTGAGGAGGGTTTCTCTGGAAGTTGGGATTCTGAACTTGGGGAGCTGGTGGGTTTTCTCTTGGAGGATTTCCATCTAACACGGTAAGTATTTCCATCATTATTTCCACTGCTATGGTCAAAGAATCCAATTTGGAATCTGTGGTCAACGTGGAAGGTTCTTCTTTAATTGTGACTCTCCTTTCTGACCTTTGACAGGCCCTTTTTGCCAATAGATTGGCCTCCACACTTAAAGCACTTTTCTGCATGTCTGCCAAGGTGGTAGAATTTCTTTCTCTTAATTGGTATGACATATCGGCATCAAAACCATCAGGGAATTTTATCAACGCTAGGCCCTGTGGAGGTTTGATTTCAGCTGGAATTGCATTGTATAGGTTATTAAAATGGGTGCAGTAATATTGTACCGTCTCACCTTGATTTCTTCTTATATTCTCGTATTCTGACAATATCTGGAGAGGGTTTTTCTTTACCTCCCATCTGTCAAGAAAACTCCTTTGAAAAGCGACAAGGTCAGGGATTGAGGCGGCAGGTAAAGCTTTATACCATTTCTTGACATCACCTATCAAACTTTGGGAAAACAATTGCATTTGAACGCTAGCCTCATCAACTTCTTACAGGTCAAAATAGTCATTCATTTTGTCAACATGTTGTTGGGCGTTTAAAGGTCTCGTGGCATCGAATTGGGGAAGTCTAGTTTGATAGTCTTGGGGCATGGCATGCAGTGGCACAGCCAACACCAAAGGAGCATATCGAGCTTCCATGATGGGTGGAGGAGGTGGGGCGACAACCTGGATGATCGGCGAGGTAGCGACTGAAGACGAGGACGAGGAGGGACTGGATAGTGCTGAGGGAGTGATTTGAGGTTTAGTCGTGGGAGACAGAACTTCAAGGGTTCGGGGTTGCAGAACAGTTGGGTCAAAGATGATTTCATTCACAAAGCTATCAGACCATGTTCTAACCAGACTTCACTGTGGAAAGGTATCGAGGTCAAGGTTTTGAGAGGCAGTCGGCTTCTCTGAAAAGGAAGGAGACTTATGAAGGGGAATATGACTCACTGAACCGGGAGCTAAGGTCTTTCACCTAAGAAACTGTTCGGGGTTATCTACCACTAATGCGGGTTCTGGGTTTGGATGAGATCGAGTATGAACTTTCTTGGAAGCCAGAACTCTTTTTGGTTTTATATATATATATATATATATATTTTAATTTTGCAAGTCTGAAAATAATATGTACAAAGTTTGATCAACCTCTAAACATTACTTTCTTCTCAAATTTTAACGTTCTTTTTAGGGGAAAGAAGACATGCAATTATTAATTTTTAGTTCTTCCCCAGCGGAGTCGCCATTATGTTAGCACTTGGTAAATTTCCTAGAGGTTGAAACAAAAGAAATCTACAAAGGTAACTTTATCCAACCACTTTTAAAGCTGGGATCTAGCCCTTCCAACTTCAGAGAGGGATCTCTCTATATGATTTAGCTATGTTTTCAATTTAGATATTAGGCTAGGTAAAGAAATCTGTAGGTTTTGTTGTCAAAGTGTTTTTGAATTGGTTGAGACAGTCTACACCTCCATTGGGCTATGGGGTCTGTATTTAATTAAATATGAAATACAACCAGAAACGAGAAAAGAAGACTTCCACAGGGAGAGATAATATACTCAATGGATCTTTTAGTAGCTTAAATGATGGACAGGAGAAAAGATGAGAAAGATAAATTCAACTAAGAAGCAGTTAAGAATTTCTTAATCGAAAACATCAGAAGATAAACATTAAAATCCTTTCGAGTCGGAAGTAGGGTATCAAAGATAAATCCTGCAACATACGTTACTCTTAAAGATTAGCTTTAGAAAACATTATGATCAAAAAGCAAGAAAAACATTCAACTTAGAGAATAAACATCACCAGTGAATACACGCAAGAATCCTGTAAAAGTGCCTCCTCTTTTATTAATGACAGATCTCAAAATGGTACAGTCTGATAGTGTCAGGGTGTGAAGATCAACAACCCTCAATACTTCGAAAGGTGAAGTATTTATAATTCAAATTACAACTGTTCCTATCATAACTGATTAGGACGTGCTAATTCTATTTTTAGCCTAACTAATTTAACTAATCAAACTGCTTGATGACTTGGTGCAATTGCACGCGGAATTTCTGGGTAGACCGTTGACGAAGCCTTTGCACGACCTCATTTGACTGGACAGGTGACTGGACCTGGACAACTCATCTACTAATCGAGCAGATCGCAGAGTTCCTCCCATCTGAGATGACTAGGCACAGTAAATTTGAGCAGTCTGCGATACACTTCATCCATTTCCGTATATTTGGCGAATGTGGGCTTAGTGAGGAAAATGTATCGAATCTCATGTTGCATACTGATGTCCAACTGAAGAGCGCCCAGGAATGCTTTGTCGGTGATGCTCCCTTGTATGCCAGCAAAATTTGAACTGTCTTTAAACACTCCTGACAGTCTCTTTTTGTAATCTGGGAGTGTCATTAGTTTCTCATTAATAACCTTTAGACCGGGGAGACCTTTCTTCTGGAGAGCCTCAATCTTATTGAAGAATCGTTGTACTCCCTGTTCCATGCTCTGAATTGTTTCTTCCAGTTGAAGCATCAATCCTCTCTTGGTCAAAACTCTTTTGACCTCAAGGATGGTCTCTGTTCTATCCTCGATCTTCAACTCTTCTAGCTCTTCTCTGGTCTTACAATTGAGGAATTTGATGATATCATTTTCCTGAGTTGGTCTATCTCCCAATTCTACTCTAATCTTCTCAATGGCTTGTTTAGTCCTATAGACCAACTCATTATGTCCAAACATAATTTGGATCATGGGATATATCTCATTTATGGACTTTTTGATGTCTGTCCAAACATTCTCTTTGACCTCAGCCAAAGTCTTCCCTGCCACTGTTTTCTTTTGGGGCTGCTGTAGTTCCTTCTTGAGCTTCTTAGTTACCTGCTTTTCTTTGGAGAGACTAGTCCAGAAAGAAGTTTTGAGTTCTTGGAGGTTCTCAACTTCCTTCTTAAGCCTGTTGATTTCTGTCTCTTGCAGGTTCATCTTTTCCATGGATTTGACGAGATCGGTTGTCCCCTCTTGTGGTGTCACTGGTGTTGCGGATGGGGTTGATGTTACTGCTACTGTGCTTGCTCCTGAAATTGGAATTTCACTCAATGGAATGACTTCCATTGGTTTTGTCTGCTCCTTTTCTTTTAATAATCTCTCTATCTCAGCTTCCATTTCTTTGAGCTGTGTATTTTGCTCCATGAGAAGCTTGAGCATTTCGTCCTTCTCGCCTTCTTTCTCTGCTATCTCCTTCTCCTGCAAGTCCTCTGTGGGTGGGAGCTTCAGTTGTTTCCTCAAGGAGGCGATGTCTGCATTCTTCTTCTTTATCATTTCCTCTGTAGCTTTGACGTTCGAAGGATCATAGCCGATCTTGAGGACTAGCTCCTCCAATGTCTTGATTCTATTGTCCTTTGCAAAGGATGATATCTTTTCTAGCTTGAGATGTGTTTGAGCATTGTTGAGCGACACCTAAAATTTGGCTGCAGAAGTAGAAGCATGTGCCAATGTATGGAATACCATATCCCTTGTCTATTTGTGCAAATCCATCTGATCTGCCGGGTGCACGTCCTTCGTTTGGAATTTGAAGGTGGCCCTCTTGTAGTCTGTGATTACCTTCGGGTTTGGTACTTGCGCCTGGAGGAAGGCCATGTGCATCCTGCCCTTTTCTGTGTCAAATGCAGACAATAGCCTATGCTGCGTAGTTGATGTCTGTTTTTGAAATTGATCATAAGTACTGGTGGTAAGGGTTTGATTATTTTTCTTAATCAGCTCGTACTTATCGAAAATGCTCAATTTGGGCCCAATCTTGCCTGGCTGAGTGTCCAGCGAGGATTCTGTGGATTTCTTCGGTACTACTGGGGTGATTTCCTTGTGAAGGACCATCCTGAAGGGTTGAATGACATATTTGACCACTGTGGTAGGCAGGGCTTCTTTCTCCCCCGTAGGGCGGGGAATTGTGATCGTCTTGGGCCTCTTAGTGTGCAACTTAAACTCTTCGAACGATACCTCCGTGACAAGCGGAGATGATTCTTGTCGAGGCCTTTTTTACTTAGGGACCTGTGGCGTGGTCGTTGGTGGCACAGTAGTTGAGGGAACTTGCTGTTCCACTTTGATCAAGGTGTCAGGCATCCACATTGTCTGATTGGTGAATTTTTCAATCTCGGGCTTGGAATCATGAACATACGAGATGTTTTTATTTTTCATCTGCATTTCTAAAATGATCCCGCATGGATCATAGTGCCATGGGAAACTCATAAAGAATTTCATTTATTTTAACATTCTGTCAGCTTCTTCCTCGACGCCTCGACTGTTGCAGATGAAGGAGCCAATCTGCCCCTTGATTCTAAGTTGTTTCTTTTTCTTCAAAGATACGAAATGAATATCATCTAAATTCATGATCTACCTTATGTATTCTAAAGAAAAGATTCTTACCGGAACATATTTGGGCATATTGTAGGGCACCAACTCACACCCAAATACTCTGATCTCGGTGTGGTTTTGATACAGGTACCAATCCCTGGTCTTTGCATTGTCCGAGAGATGTAGAATTCTCTGGACTTCGTCATTTATTCGTGGCTCGGGCCTGTCACTCAACATGCTGACCACAGGGTGGTAGAACAAATTGATGAATGCTTTGAAGTTGTATTCTGTGGAGTTATGCTTCAACAAAGAGGTCCACACTGTGACTGGCTGAGGCCTTCCATCTGCGTCCATTTTCTGCATAGAAAAACTAAATTTATCTACTTGATAGAAAACAAACATGTAGGCCAATATAGACGAGTATCTGAACATGCCTTCCGTGCCAAAATTCATGAACTGTTTGTGAATATTGTCCACCAAGAAGGTGCTGAAATCAAACTGTGTGGTGGGTTTTTCATCAGTGGAGAAAATGGATAGAAAATCTAGAATGGGCTCATCTACCCATTGGTCGGAATAGTACCCTAACAAAGAACAAAGGGAGGAAATGACCTAGTTTCCCTTGGTGGAGAACATGGATGATGGGTAAGGGGGATTTGTGGAAGGGAATTGAGTGGAAGTGGGAAGGAAGAGCTCGAATATGTGAGCTCTCTGGGGAAAAGTCATCTTCTGATACAACTCTGTAAGGATTTCCAGGTTGAAAGGAGCCGTAGAGTCTGCACGGGGAATTTGCATCATTTTCTCTATGTCTTCAGGAGTGATGAGGAACAGGGTGCCTCTGGATGAGGATATGATGGCTCTTTGTTCGGGAATATAGTGAGCTTGGCATTTAAGTGAGAACTTAGGAAAATGGTGGATCTGGGGAAAAAGGTACAGGGGTAAATTGGACTCCCAGAGTCCAATTTCATCGCTCTGGTCCAGGAAAACCTCCCTGAGCCATGACTGGAGGTCGGAGAAATCAAAATTGCATATGGTATCTGCGATCAATCTGTCTTTGTCAACCAATGGGATCTTGTCCAGGTCGACAGGAGGCGGGAGAAAAGGATTCTCCTCTCCTTCTACTTGTCTTGGCTTTGGCGCCATCTCTGCAACAGTACCTACAATAAACACAAAATTAGTGGGGTCAACTGACTGTGGATGAAGGCGACGGAAATGCAATGGAGGAGTAAGAGGTAAATTTTTCTGGTGTGATGGATGAATAGTGAATGAAGGGGGGAAAATGATAGTTTTATTTAAAACTGGGGTAGGTTGGGTGTGGGAGACAGGTCAGCAGGATAATGGGTATGTTATCCAGTAATAAATGGACAACGTGCCACTTGGGGGTGAGGTGGCAGGTGACGGTGACCAAAACATACGGATGGGTGACGTGGCTACTAGGGATTGGAGGTGAAAGTCACAATAAGGGGCTGTTCATGAGTGAAAAGGGGTAAGGGACTGACAGCAGTTATGGGATGGGACATAACTCGGGAGCAAGTGGAACAAGTGGAAGATGACTTCCATGAGTGACGGGGGCTGTCAAATAGCAGATGGGGATGGGACTTCAGGACCAATAGGCTGATGCCACGTATGACAAGGGGCCCGCCAGAGGAGAATAACCATTTCGGACCCCCCCCCCCC
>ML776636.1:1369629-1409701 GCA_009831015.1 Picea engelmannii
AAACATAATTTGGATCATGGGCCATATCTCATTTATGGACTTTGTGATGTCTATCCATACATTCTCTTTGACCTCAGCCAAAGTCTTCCCTGCCACTGTTTGCTTTTGGAGCTGTTGTAGTTCCTTCTTGAGCTGCTCAGTTATCTGCTTTTCTTTGGAGAGACTGGTCTGGAAAGAAGTTTTGAGTTCCTGGAGGTTCTCAACTTCCTTCTTAAGCCTGTTGATTTCTGTCTCTTGCAGGTTCATCTTTTCCATGGATTTGGCGAGATCGGTTGTCCCCTCTTGTGGTGTCACTGGTGTTGCGGATGGGATTGTTGTTACTGTTGTTGTGCTTGCTCCTGAAATCGGAATTACACTCAATGGAATGACTTCCATTGGTTTCATCTACTCCTTTTATTTTAATAATCTCTCCATCTAAGCTTCCATTTCTTTGAGCTGTGCATTCTGCTCCATGAGCATCTTGAGCATTTCGTCCTTCTCGAATTCTTTCTCTGCTATATCCTTCACCTGTGAGTCCTCTGTGGGCAGGAGCTTCAATTGTTTCCTCAAGGAGGTGATATATGCATTCTTCTTCTTTATCATTTCCTCTGTAGCTTTGACGTTCGAAGGATCATAGCCGATCTTGAATACTAGCTCCTCCAATGTCTTAATTCTATTGTCCTTTGTAAAGGATGATATCTTTTCTAGCTTGAGCTGCATTTGAGCATTGTTGAGCGACACCTGAAATTTGGCTGCAGAAGAAAAATCATGTGCCAATGTATGGAATACCATATCCCCTGTCTATTTGTGCAGATCCATCTGATCTACCGGGTGCACGTCCTTCATTTGGAATTCGAAGGTGGCCCTCTTGTAGTCTGTGATTACCTTGGGGTATGGTACTTGAGCCTGGAGGAAGGCCATGTGCATCCTTCCCTTTTCTATGTCAAATGCAGACAACAGCCTATGCTGCGCAGTCGATGTCTATTTTCAAAATTGAGTGTAAGTACTGGTGGTAAGGGTTTGATTCTTTTTCTTAATCAGCTCGTACTTCTCGAAAATGCTCAATTTGGGCCCAGTCTTGCCTGGCTGAGTGTCCAGCGGGGAGTCTGTGGATTTCTTCAGTACTACTGGGGTGATTTCCTCATGAAGGACCATCCCAAAGGGTGGAATGACAGATTTGACCACTGTGGTAGGCGGGGCTTCTTTCTCCCCCGTAGGGCGGGAACTGTGGTCGTCTTGGTCCTCTTAGTGTGCAACTGAAACTCTTTGGACGACACCTCCATGACAGGCAGAGATGATTCTTGTCGAGGACTTTTCTCCTTAGGGACCTGTGGCATGGTCATTGGTGGCACAGTAGTCGAGGGAACCTATTGTTCTACTTCGATCAAGATGTCAGGCATCCACACTGTCTGATTGGTGAATTTTTCAATCTCGGGCTTGGACTCATGAACATACGGGATGTTTTTATTTTTCACCCGCATTTCTGAAATGATCCCGCATGGATCATAGTGCCATGGGAAACTCATAAAGAATTTCATTTCTTCTAACATTCTGTCAGCTTCTTCCCCGGCGCCTCGACTATTGCAGATGAAGGAGCCAATCTGCCCCTTGATTCTAAGTTGTTGCTTTTTCTTCAAAGATACGAAATGAATATCATCTGAATTCATGATCTACCTTATGTATTCTAAAGCAAAGATTCGTACCAGCACATATTTGGGTAGCTTGTAGGGCACCAACTCGCACCAGAATACTCTGATCTCGGTGTGGTTTTGATATAGGTACCGATCCCCGGTCTTTGCATTGTCCGAGAGATGCAAAATTCTCTGGACTTTGTTGTTTACTCGTGGCTCGGGCCTGCCGCTCAACATGCTTACCACAGGGTGGTAAAACAGATCGATGAATGCTTTGAAGTTGTATTCTATGGAGTTATGCTTCAACAAAGAGGTTCACGCTGTGACTGGCTGAGGCCTTCCATCTGCGTCCATTTTCTGCATAGAAAAACTAAATTTATCTTCTTGATAGAAAACAAACATGTAGGCCAATATAGACGAGTATCTAAACATGCCTTTCGTGCCAAAATTCACGAACTATTCGTGAATATTGTCAGCCAAGAAGGTGCTGAAATCAAACTGTGTGGTGAGTTTTTCATCAGTGGAGAAAATGGATAGAAAACCCAGAATGGGCTCATCTACCCATTGGTCAGAATAGTACCCTAACAGAGCATAAAGGGAGGAAATGACCTGGTTTCCCTTGGTGGAGAACATGGATGATGGGTAAGGGGGATTTGTGGAAGGGAATTGAGTGGAAGTGGGAAGGAAGAGCTCGAATATCTGAGCTCTTTGGGGAAAAGTCATCTTTTGATACAACTCTGTAAGGATTTCCAGGTTGAAAGGAGCCGCAGAGTCTGCACGAGGAATTTGCATCATTTGGTCTATGTCTTCGGAAGTGATGAGGAACAGGGTGTCTTTAGATGAGGATATGACGACTCTCTGTTCGGGAATATAGAGAGCTTGGCATTTAAGTGCGAACTCAGGAAAATGGTGGATCTGGGGAAAAAGGTACAGGGGTAAATTGGACTCCCAGAGTCCAATTTCATCGCTCTGGTCCAGGAAAACCTCCCTGAGCCATGACTGGAGGTCGGAGAAATCAAAATAACATATGGTATCTTTGATCAATCTGTCTTTTTCGACCAATGGGATCTTGTCTAGGTCGACAAGAGGTAGGAGAAAATGATTCTCCTCTCCTTCTGCTTGTCTTGGCTTTGGCGCCATCTCTGCAATAGTACCTACAATAAACATGAAATTAGTGGGGTCGACTGACTGTGGATGAAGGCGACAGAAATGCAATGGAGGAGTAAGAGGTAAATTTTTCTGGTGCGATGGATGAATAGTGAATGAAGGGGGAAAAACAATAGTTTTATTTAAAACTGGGGTCGGTTGGGCGTGGGAGACAGGCCAGTAGGATAACGGGTATGTTATTCAGTAATAAATGGACAACGGACCACTTGGGGGTGAGATGGCAGGTGACAGTGGCCAAAACATACGGACGGGTGACGTGGCTGCTAGGGATTGGACGTGAAAGTTGCAATAAGGGGTTGGTCATGAGTGAAAAGGGTTAAGGGATTGACAGCAGTTATGGGATGGGACATAACTCGGGAGCAAGTGGAACAAGTGGAAGATGACGTCCATGAGTGACAGAGGATGTCAGATAGCAGATGGGGATGGGACTTCGGGACCAATAGGCTGACGCCACCTATGACAAGGGGCCCTCCAGAGGAGAATAACCATTCCGGACCCCCCCCCTTGGTTAAAAGCAAATCATCAGGCGGGGTCCGAAATCCAATTAGAGTCATTTATCTATGCACCCGTTTCCTGGTCGAAGATCTTAGCGTGTCGTTTATCACTCATTCCGGACCCCCCCTGCCCCTTCCATTAAAGGCAGAATAGACGGGGGGGTCTGGAATCCAATCTGGATCGTTGATTTGAGCACTCGTCTCTAGGCCATACAGATGTGCGCAAGTCTTATTACTGATTCCAGACCCCCCCGGGTTAAAAGCAGAATGGTCGGGGGGGTCTGGAATGCTCTGAGCACCATAGATCTGGGTGTCGCGATCAAAACCGTCAAAATGTGCAGGAAGCATAAACTGGGGCGCGAAGAACACATGCGCTGGGAAAACTTAGGATAAAAGCGTTTTTATGGGTTTTTCCCAAATTTCTCACATAGACACCACCAAGGGGCTTTAAGCATTTGGAACATGGTGCAATCTTGACATCAAGCTGGTTTTATTGGAGTGAAACAATGAAGCAACTAACCTACATGCTAACCTATATTCCTATGACAGTTAACCCAGATTAAACTGTTGGGTTAAGAAATTACTCTACCTTAGGGCTATCTGACCAGGATTAGACAGTCTGGTCAGATTTATTCATTAATCTAACCTAGACACTTTGGCTAAGATTAAACTGTTTAGCCAAATCATTCACTACCCTATCAACATTAAATTTAAAAAGAACTTGGCCATGCTTGAAAGGTATGGACAAGTTACTATTATTGCATGGGGCTTTTATTTCAATTCTTTTATGCCCTCTTTTTCTTTTTCTTCTTTTTCTTTTCTTTTTCCTTTTTTCTTTTCTTTTCTTTTCTTTTTCTTTTTTCTTTTCTTTTTTATTTTCAAATTATTTGCAAAATGAAATATCATTTGTCAACAAAAATACTATAGACAGATAATATCCCAGTCACCAGTTGATTCCCATAACTTATGGGGTGATAACAACATCAATATTCACATAACACATGATAAACTGGTAGAAGTCGTCTGTATATATAACGATCAAAAGAGTTTTTTACAAAAAAAAATTTGTCCGAAGACCAAAATGTCAAAATCTGAAGCTCATAGCTTCTACAAAGTGACGTCACGGATGATGTTCACGGTAACACACGACTACCCGGGAAACTCTATGGAGTAGTCGACTCATGGATCCTGACACTCCTACAGTATGATGTTGATCGTGTCGTGGAACCTCTTCAAGAGGCATGTCTGGTATATCTGCGATCAGGCCCTCTAGATTTTGTTCCACCACTTGATAATCCTCGGCATATTATGGCGTTTCCACTACCTCTCCTCACCGATGAATGGAAGAAGTACCAGGAGGTCAGTAAGGTCCAACATCTTTGTCATCAAAAACGAATTTTGTATTTAGTGTTTGGATGAACATATAAAAAACATTTGAATATGATTAAAATTCACAACAAACATTTAAAAAGAAAAAATGTATGTACTTCTTACCAAGTTCCCCCCACTGAGCATCCTCTGCCAGTACTAAATCTGGATCTCCTCGGAAATCCAACCTGGAATAAGCATAGTCATCAACCATCAACATATGTGGTTGAAGCCAGTCAAAGAAGGTATCATCATACTTGATGATCGGTCCTGCTACGTGCCGGGCCATGAGCCGACACCATCTCAGCATCCTTGGATCCCTGGGAGTCGGTAAATTCCACTCAACCTATAGTCTCAGTAATGGAACCCTCTCAAGGAAGAAGGACACTAACAAAAATCCGTACCCGAATTGCTTTAGGTCACCTCGTCTGCATTTGGTCAACTGCTTTTTTATACTGCGAAGCACAACATCTACCCAGTTGAAAACCCGAGGTTCAATACACTCTATGGCATACTGGAAGTAACTCTGTAGCACCATGTGAGGAGCAGAATGACCAACCATCTGAGCTATGGTGAATAGGATAGTACGGAGGGTCAAATCTCGTACCCCCCAAATATATACTTTTCCTTTCTTTCTCTCTACCTCGGGAACACAGTGTAAATGGCAGTACTCACTGATGGGTAGCTCACCACCTCTGCTACCAGTCAGGCTCACATAGTGCTCGTGTCGTGATAGTCCAGTCAAAAAATAAATGTCCTCAACATCTAAGGATAGTGTGTGGACCCCCACATGAAATACCTGCTAGTTGGGATCCCACATACGAACAAGGTACTCTAATAGCTTGACTTGGGCCCTCATGCCTGGGATACGAAAGTACTTCAGGAGGCCACAGTTTCTCAAAGAAGTGATAGTAGGTGGATGATTTTCGGCAATTGCATTTTCTTCTTCATTCTCCCTTTCATGCCATTCAATAACCATTTTGATGGCCAATTATCTACATAAGAAGCACAAAAAGAAGATTAGCAACTTTTTTCATGATTTGGTTCTCTTTCATTAGATAAATTTAAAAAAAAAAATTGAACTTTGCGGTTCTCACAGGTTCCCTTTCTGCACAGTGCGAGAACCTCGCATGCTGCTATGGGATCATTTGTGAGAATCACTCATTCTCGCAGGTCCCATGTAGCCCACCTGCGAGAATGGCAGCACGCAAGTAGGGCTCACTAAATCAATTCAAAAATGAATTTTTAACCAATAAAAATGCTAAATTAAACCATGAAAGAGTAAAGGAAAAAGATCCTACCTCACTGTCGTTGATGGCTCGCTGAATGGACGCTCGTAACTCCCACAATCTGACGTCGAACTTCGAGGGTAAAAGAGGGGTTTTTTAGCTCAAATAGTGGAAAAGTGAAAATGATATGGTAAAAAGAGTTTTTACTCCTTTTTATTTACTTTTACCATGTTCTTTGTTTTTTTAATTATTTATTTATCAAACCCTAATTCCTAATGCCCCATTGAGAGTAAATTTTGCAAGCGTAACAACTTTGATGGTCATGTATCGGGATACAGACATAATTTTCTTTTTCCATCACATGTTTTGATTGTTTTTTATGGTTTTTGTATAAAACCTCAAGCATGGTATTTGTCCGTTCTTTCACTTGAAAATACATGAGAATGCGATTGAGAATACTTTTATCACTTTTTCGGGCTCAACAAGGTTATACGAAAAAGGAACCCCCCTGGAGTCCTCTTTAAGATCTTTTCAAACTCTCTAAACATGAAAAGATAGTCGAGCGACCTTGCTATTTTCACGCTCGATAAAGTATTTGAAGAAAGTGTTTGGTGAGAGATAATTTATCTCTTTTTGGGTCTCATCGGACTATTTTACAAAAAAGGAACTGAGAGAGTTCTCTTTTAAGTGTTTTTCTAGACTCTATAATCATGAAAAACCTTTGAGTTTTCTATCTCTGGACTCGTTAAACAAACATTGACAGACCTGTAGTGGGACCGAACCACTCCTTCTTAGGGTTTGTTAAACATACTCCGAAGGACTTATCCAAAGGATAAGCTTATATCAACAAGCATATGTTATCCTCCTCAAGCTTGCATAAAAATAAATAGGTACTCACCAGAAATGGTGGGGGGAAATTTGGGAAAGGGATGTGTTTTCATCTTTGCATTGATTGGCAGTAAGTGTCGCTCTTGAACATGACACCCCCTAATCATCATTTGAAGCTGGTATGGGAAATCCATTTGTCTCTCATTCGATTTGCTACAAGGTCATTCCCTGTGTCATATTTGAGTCAAGGATGTCAAATCATTGGTCGTGTCATTCATATGTTCAAGAGAAGTCCATCTGAAACCTCTATTGAGTCAGCCATCTGCAGTTGTCCATTTTCTCCGTGTCGGCCTTCCCTGTGTCTGGTCCAATTTACATCATACTCTGTTTCATCTTCAAAATATGTTACTCATTTTGTGTCATTGATGGGGGATACATCAAGGCCCTCCCGTGATGAGTTTTTTTTTGTCGACTTCAGCTCATTATCCAGAATCAAGACTTAGAAATTCTTAGGTACCTTGGAGCTTGCACACCTCAATGGCAGGTTTCCTTGCTTTCGACAGTGGGTTTACATCAATGACCCTTGATCAAAAGATTCCATCAGATGTTCGACTTCAACTCATTCATTCACACTCAATGGATTGTACTAGAGTACCTTGGGATTCATTGACATCAATGGTGATTTTCCTCGCACTTGTTAACAGTTTCATCAATGACTGGTAATCAAGTGGTTTCTGCCATGTTTGACTTCAACACATGTAATCACATGGTTAGATTCATACTTTGGGTGATGATATTGAAGACCCTGGATATCATCTCTTTGTCCATGTTGCGATGGAGTATGTATAGTTTGTGACACATAGATCCATTGTGTATGTCTTGTGGCTATGTCGTCTCAATTTGAAATTTATCGCATAGACCCACAGTGTATTCCTGGTGGCTATGCTATATTTTGATGGCATGGATCCACAGTGTATGATTAGTGTCCATGACCTATGTCTACAATGTCATCTGTCTATGATCTGAGTATGGGAATGCCTACCTAAGAATTGGTATATATGATATTCTGCAAATGCTTGGTTGTTCACAGGTTTCCGATTAGGTGTGCTCCTGGTTTCTGACACACACATACAACTTACAAAGTCTTTCTTCTATCACTGATTCCAACCTCATACTTTGGGGGGCATTCTGTTACCCATGATTTTGGTCATCATGATGGTGTATTAATGATGGTGTACTCAGGCTCTTCATAAGAACTTTCTCCTAAGAAAAGTTACTTTTATCTCTTCTCAGAAAACTCATTTTTGAAGAAGGTTCGCAGGCTGCTAATATATTTGGGTGCGAGAATGATCCATTCTCACAGGCTGCTTTAAACCAGGGTGTGAACTTCTTGCACTGTGTTGAATATTCAGGGTGCGAACTCTTCCTAAAGCATGGAAAAAGGTGAATTCTCGATGCTTCTAGAAGGGAATCTTCTAGAAGAATGGGTTGGCATTCGAATGGTTATCCTAGTACTGGATTCTCTGATATTTTGGGATCATTCTTATCCAGGTAACTATCTCATTCTCTCCTCTATATTGAGGGAATTCTCATGGAAAAGGTTAATCAAGATTCATTGGAGAATTGGTGAAATAATTGTGTGAAGGACTTAGCTTGGACAGCAGCTTGGAGACTCTAGCAAGTCTATCAAGAGGACTTGATCTTCTTCATGCAAGGATTGAGAAAGTGTGTGTGTGGGAGGCAAGAGCCATCGAAATGAATCTTGTGACATCAAGGCTATCAGGTTGTAATCTTTACTTTCAATTAATATGATACAGTGGCATGTCCCTTTCCCATAAAGCTATTTCCACTTTATTGTGTAATTCCTTGATCATACACATAAGTTGACAGTTGAATATATTGTGCTATCTTCACTTTGGTTGGTTTGTGTTGTCTTGGTATTGACCTTACGAGAGCACTGGAGCGAAGCGGGAGCAACAAAGACCCTAGGAAGCGATACTAAGGTATGTTAATAGTTCCTTCCTACTAGTTAATTCAATGGTCAAAACTTAGGGAATGAGTCATGTCCTGTCTTGTTTTGTTCTAGATCCAGGTGGATTTAGGGAGATATGTTAGTGTCCACACCTACCGATTAGTCTGATAACAGAGAGAAATGACCTGCAAAATCCTAAGAGCCAGATATTATTGGCCGAAACTATTGAATGATGTGAATGCTAAAGTCAGAGCTTGTAACCCATGTCAATTGTTCGTAGGCAAGCAAAAGATTCCTGCACTACATCCGGTTCCAGATAAAGTTGAAGCCTCATTTCAACAATGGGGCCTTGATTTCATTGGTGAAATAAATCCTCATTCTAGCACTCAACATAAGTGGATTTTGACTGCCACCGATTATTTTACCAAATGGGTAGAATCCATTCCTACGTGAAACGCAACAGATGCAGTGGTGATTAGTTTTTTGGAAGAGAACATTCTATCAAGATTTGGCTATCCTCGGAAAATAGTTATTGGTAATTCTCAAGAATTCAAATCCATGGCAATGATAATTTTTTATCAAAAGTACAACATTGTACTAGTACATTCTACAACTTACTATCCACAGGGAAAGGGATTAGCTGATTCATCAAACAAGAGCATAATAACCATAATTAAAAAAGTGTTGGCCGAAAATAAGAAAGCATGGAATGTACATTTGAAATATGATTTATGGGCTAACATAATAGGCACAAAAAGATCCATCGGAGTGTCCCCATTCCAGATGTTGTATGGTACTGATGTTGTTTTACCTATAAATCTTGCACTGGCTGTAATGAAACTCTAGAAAGACTCAAAAGAAGAACCAAATGACATCATTAGAAGAATAAATCAAATGATTGAAGTTAAAAAAAATAGGGCTAAAGTAGATGAGAAACTACATAAGTATCAAGATAACATGAAAGCCTTGTTTGACCAAAAAGCTAAAGGTAGGGAATTTCTCCCTGGTGATTTGGTTTTAAAGTGGGAAGCCAGGAAAGAAGACGCGGGGAAGCATGACAGGTTTGACCAGATCTGGTGTGGACCATACAAAATTTCATCCTCTGAAGGAAAGAATGTGTTTTTGTTAGAAAATCTTGACGGAAATATTCTTAACGCCCCTATCAATGGGCGTTACCTCAAGCATTTCATGTAGTAATACAGTTCCAAACTCTCATTATATATACCAGTTTGGTTTTCACTTTTTGTTATAATTTTCATCTTTTTGGTAATTTTTTACTTTGACTATAAATAGAAACAGGTTAGTTTATTTCATTTATATATATATATATATATATATATATATATATATATATATATATATATATATATATATATGCAACAATAGTTCCTGAAATTTTTCATGATCCATCTCATTGCAGGATACGGGCTGATAACAGGGAGATAATCTTTAACAAGAATCAATAATCACATTGAATCTCTCTCAAAATAGGTGATAAACTAACAATTTGCTTAGCTGAAAATATAGAAAAAATCTGAGGTATGAACTTTTGTCCTGTTAATCCAAGTTAAAATTTTCGAGAAGATATTAGTGAATTTGTCAGAAATTTCATCTGAGTTAATATTTTCACCTGATTTACAGTCAGAGGGTTACAAAGTTATAGCATATAATAAAAATAAATAAAAATAAAAATAAAAAATTACAAAAAGAACTTTTCTTTCTGATCTTCAAAGAAGAAAAATAGCTTCACTTTAACTTTGAAAACTTAAGAACAAGTTTTCAACTTGAGAATAGGCAATAATTCTAATGATATTCCTGACTTTAACTAAAATACAAAGTATGTTTGAGTTAACCCTAATTTATTTAATCCTTTTATCAGACTTAAACTGATTGAATTCACTCAAGAAAAGTCCCTGGAAAATAAAAGTTCCCCGTGATAACTTCTTGGTAAGCAAAGCTATTTTGATAGTTAGAAGAGGAGTAGTCCAGAGTAATCAAAGTGAGTTAATAGACCTCTAGTGCTAAAATATAAATTGATATCATCCATGGTATATTTTATTATATACAAATTGATTTCCCCCACATTACAAATTTATTAAGAAAGAAAATTACTTAATAATTACTCCCATCTATGTCCAAAAGGAGATGATGAAAGGAAATTCATTCAATGATTGCCCTCATCTTGGCATTTAAATGTAAAATTATTTATTGAAGTGGTGAAAGGAAATTCAATATGGAAATTTGGTAACTTCACCAGGGTGCTGAACAGGATCATTGGTAGTGAAGCAATATCTGTGATATCTATAAGGCTGTTATACATGTATTATAACGTACTCTGGCAACTATTTCCTATTTCAAGCTAGATCTACAGTCTAAGCTAACATGAGATTCCTTGTATAAAACATTTAAATCACTTTATATTGATGCAAATGAAATCGAACAAAGTCTGATAGATTGGTTAAGGTTGTTTTGATTTTCTCAAGAAATTCTAAAATCAGTTTTAAGAAAAGGAAGCATTTTAAGCTTGAATTAAAGATTGATGAAGGACTAAGTTTTGAAAGTTTTCAGAGATATGGATGAAGTCCCAAGTCCTTCTATGTGTATTCTTTCAGAATGTGTTTCACAGAGCTGCAATAATGACTCCATTTAACCAATAAAGGCACTCGGTCTACTGTTCTTCTCGTCCCGCAAGGAAATGAGATCCCTAGATGGAGCCTATGTTGAAACATATATATTTTTTTGAAAAACACTAGAATTTAAAATTTTCATTTTGTTTAAATAAGGAGAAATGCGCACTTGGATACTATCGTCGATAAAGTCCTCTGATTAATCCAATGGTGTAAAGTCTTTTCAAGTTATGGAGCCGCCCTTTATTTAAAAATTCAAAGCACTAAGAAAGCTTTCAAAGTATTGGGTTTCGGGGTTTCGCAATACAAACAGTTAGACATACTTTGAACTCCAAAACCTCGATATGCGAAGTCGCGAAAATAACTTGAATTAAACCTAGTTAATTAAAACAATCAAAATGATTAACGATGATTAACCTTATCTCAATTACATGTTTTGGGAATCCTGCCTCAAACAATAACTTAAAACCCCGATATGCAAAGTCGTGAAATCATTAATTAATCATGATTATTTACAAATGTCAAACATGATTAATATTAATTAATCAATCGCGATTTCACGATTCGGGATTTATAGCTTGAAATGAAATAGGTTAACCCAAGACCCAAAATCTCGAAACAAGTTAAGGTTAAACACAATTAATTAATGTATAAACTCGGTTTATTAACAAAATAAAACACTTTTATTTTACCGTTGAGTTTATGTTGATTTCAATACGGGTGATTTCAACTTGCTTTTTCCGATCACGAAAATTGACCATTAATGTTATTAAATTATAAGCCTGAAGAAATGATTTCAAATAAGATCTTGTTTTAATGCCCAAATCTTTGTATTAAAATAATTAAACGTATTGTTAGTGAAGGTATATGCAGGTCGAGGCGTCTAAGACAAGAAAGATTTTCTCATTTTCAATTACTTTCGCATTTCGGTAAAGCTTGATTAATAGAATACTCAGTCCTGTGTGTTTTCTGTGACAAGTAATAGGTTTTTAAGAACTGCTACCATGCCGCCATGAAAAGAAGTTAAAGAAAATAGTGAGAACTCGGGCCAGAGTTTAGAGGTTATCTCTGACACCTCACCCAGAAGTATAAATACAATCAAAACCTAGATGTATGTATTCAACATCTTGTTGGGTATGTGTTATATTCTTTGCATGTGTGTGTGTGTGGGTGCGTCAGATATGACAACTGCGTCTGACGATCCCTACATCTAGGGCTCTGCCGTGTGCACCGGGCGCTTTCCTAGGGGGGTCCCAGGGGGGGGAAGGTATGCCCCCCCCTGGTTACGTGCAGCGTTTGGGGCAGCGCCCCGAGTACGTGCAGTGTTTGGGGCAACGCCCCGAAATTTTTTTTGGGGCGGTTTTTGCTATTTTTAGCGGATTTTGCTATTTTTAGCTGATTTGTAAATTAATCCCGGATTAAGGGATTAGGGTTTTGGTATCTACAGAATACCTAAAAACATTGTATATATTGTATGGCGAATGGTGAAATTCGATATAATGAAAATAAGAAAGGTTTTCCTGGTTGAGGGTTTTCGGTAAAAATCTCTGTGTAATCTGTGTATGAGCCATTGATTAATTTATGTATTTCTTGAGAATCTATATGCATTGCTTTACTTAGTAGGTTTAAAACTTACACATATTACAGTACGAACTAGTAAACTGCCCTGATGATTCGAGTGACAATGAAAAGGAAGACTTATCTCTCAAATACAAGATTATTGCCCAGACAGAGATGCATAAGGTAGAAACAAGGCCGAGTCTTTTACCCTACAATGACATGATTAAATGGGAACTAGATCATGTGGATATCCCAACTAGAACTATTTTTAATTCTCAGAAGGTAGTTGTTGTGTCATTTAGGCTGGAACACATATAGGTGATCTATAAACTTTCTTCAACATCAAACTTCACTTATAATTCTAGTTTTCTAGGGGGTTTTAGCAAGAAGGAGTGTGATCAATATGGAAAGAATATTTTCGACTTGATCAAGGACTGGTCCTCATGCCCTGAAAGGTTTAGAGATAATTCTCACGACATATACTCAATCTCATCGTTACAACCACAATTCATGTATATAGCCATGATGATGTGCAGACTTTATGGAAAGGAAAATAGAGCCCAATTCTTTCAACCATGGGTACCGATTATACACACTGTGGTGGAATTTTATTCTTTCGACTGGGCCAAGATATTGTAGGACAATCTGGCTAGTGAAATTACAGAATATCAGGAAAAGAAAGCCAAGGATCAACCAACTTCATTTTTTATGTCATCTTATATTATGGATGCCATCTGTTTCATGACGGCTTTCTCGTTGATGGGTTGTAGTTGGACTCTAGACAATGCAAAACCAATTCATATATATCATTCAAAACTCTGAGAAGACAAGGCAAAGGATTGCTTTTATGAAATATGCAATTGGGTAGCGGTGTCAATGCATACCATTATTTTTGGTCACCCACCTCCTAGAATCTCAAACACAGTTGTGGCTAACCTGGATAAAGTGGCAGACTGGTATATTGAGGAGCACTTCTCTTACATTAGAGTTTTTGGTTGTTTAGTTCCCCCATATGCTTTACCACAATTTTTACCAGACCGACTGGTGTGCCGTGAGGTCGGATGACAGACTACACTCGACGGGATTAGAAAAGACCTCAAAGCAGTGCAAAAAATGTATGGCCATCTTTTCGTTTACAGATTGGTGCATTTTCTTTATCAGATTTCGGCCACTCCAAAGTGGAGGCTGCGGCCTTAGAAGAAATAAAATTGGTTAACATTGAATTTAAGAAACATGATCCGCAGAGGGTTGTGGGTAACCATATGGCCAGTTGCAATCTCAGGGGTGGCTAGTTGCAAGCTCAATAAAAATGATGTTTCACCGGATGTTGATTAAAGGACATATCGCTCTATGATAGGCAGTCTTCTATACATCACAACATCCCGTCCTGATATAATGCAAGTTGTTGGAATGGTAGGTCCTTATCAGTCTATTCCTAAACAAATTCATTTGGTAGCTGTCACAAGGATATTCAAATACTTGAAGGGAACAATGACTTATGGTCTGTGGTATCCCATAAATCAGAATTTCCAGTTAACTGCTTATTCAGATGCAAATTGGGAAAATTGTGTTAATGAGAGAAAAAGCACCAGTGGAGGAGCATTCTTTCTGGGTGACTCATTAGTAGCATGGCTCAACAAAAAGCAAGGATCCATTTCATTATCAACTATAGAGGCAGAATACATTGCTACTACTACTTGGTGCACACAAATTTTGTGGATGATTCAAACTCTTGCAGATTTGAAGGTAACTTACACTGATCCCGTTCCAATTCACTGTGATAACACCAGTGCCATTAGTGTCTCTAAGAATCTTTTTCTTCATTCCAAGACTAAGCATATTTCAGTAAAGTACCATTTTCTCAGAGAACAAGTTACAAACAAAATCGTTCAGCTGAATTATATTCCTTCCATAGAACAGATTGTTGATATCTTTACTAAACCATTAGCAGCAACCCCTTTTGGATATCTTCGTCAAAAGTTGGGGGTTATAATTTCTTGTGTCTAATCTGTTCACCTGGTCAGGGGGAGTACTTATTAGATATCTAATGTATTTCTAATCTATTCATAGTTGACAGGGGGAGTATGTACTACAACATCTCAGGGGGAGCGTGTTTTTTCTTTGACATTGATGTCAAAGGGGGAGAAAGTGTGATGATTTCAAGGTTACATTGGTATAGTTGCATGTTTTTCAAGGATGATACAGTGGTGTAGTTGCATCATAGGGTTGACATCAATGCCAAAGGGGGAGATTGTTGGCATGTTTTCAGACAGAAGGTAGAGTATGATGGTTGGCATGTTTAACAAGCAGAGTAGTCTTGTCATTGATGGCAAGATCAGAGTTGGAAAAATAGGAACAAAGTAAGCGAATTAACGTAGAGTCAAAGTTTTGGCTACCAGGAGATGGAGATATCAAGTGTCGAAACAATTCACACTTCACTACAGGAGTTCTGAAGTCACGAAATGCGAAACGCCAAAATCCCAAATTAGGCACAATGAAGACTTGTGAATTCACGATATATTCCTAACCGTCGGATCAAGGATTGATTTGGACTATTGATCAGACATGACGAAGCCCCGTGAAATTTCAATAAGAGCTGGACCATTGGGTCCATAGGACACGTGGCAAAAGATCGTTATTTCGCTGAATGGAAAGTCAAAGGAACGAGGTTCCTAATATCTCAAATTCACGACATACGAAATCCTGAAGTGCCGAAATGCGAAAACCCGAAATAGGCGCATCTCTTGGAATGTTGGATACCAGGATTTTAGTTATCGGGAGATGGAGATGTCAGAGACTCACATCATCAGGAGTCCCGAAGTACAGAAATGCGAAAACCCAAAATAGGTGCATCGCTTGGAGGACTGGATACCGAGATTTCGGATATCGGGAGATGGAAATGAGTAAAGAATCTTCATCGGAGGAGTCCTGAAATCATGAAACCTGAAGTCACGAAATGTCATAGACAAGCCCCTTTTCGAAGTTTCGGGCACCACAAAATGGAGAGTCGAGAAACTTTACCATAGGAGTACCGAAATGGCGAAATGTCGAAATGCAAAATTGTGAAATGCATTTTTTTGAATAAGGCTATGGTCACAGCCATTGGTCACATCGACGAGAGATAGAGGAAAGAGCTAGAGAAACCAATCTCCATTTCGGGAATCGCGAAATGGAGTGTCGAGACAGTTGATCACACAAATCCTGAAATGCTGAAGAATGGAATGTCAAAATGAATGTAAGACTAATGAAAGTCATCCAATAGTGTAGGTGAAATTGAATATGATCGGAGGGATACTATTCCATCTCACAGTTAATTGAATAGTTACGAATCAGTTAGAAAAACTGATTCATGATTCTTGATCGATCGACATTTCAGTTGCTGAGACATTTTCTTTGCCTAAGAAGATTTGAAGTGTAATTTTCGTCGGTATGGTGCATAAAATAAGAACATAGAGACTCTGCATTGTTGGTTGTTTTGACTGGAAAAATGACTTGAACTATAGAATTGAAAAACTATAGTATGCACAGTGTGAAGAAAAGCTCAGAGAGAAGAAATAGAAGCTGAACAGAAAAGAAAAGGTGGAGAGAGTAGAATGTGCACATATCAAAAAGGATGAGAAGGACAGAGAAAGAACATATAGACAGAGACATCAAGTCAATCCAAATATGAACAGAGAAGAAGAATAGTCTAGCAAAGAAGAATTGCAGAACAGTGAAGAAGTGGTAAGAATTGATTTATCTGTGTGTTGATTATTCAATCATTTATTTGTAATAAGGGTGGTAGGGAGGTGCTAGGGAGGATTGTTTTTCTCAGAGGTTCAAGTGGGTTCTTGAACAAAGGGAGTAGTAGCTTCCATCTGGTTGCAGCCAGAGAAACCAGGGTGGTAGGGTGGTGCAAGGGAGAATAGTTGTTCTCTGTTATACAGGTTGGTGCCTGTGTAACTGGAAGTTGGTGCTTCCATCCAGTTGTTGCTGGAACACTCAGGGAGTTGGTGCTTCCTTCTAGTGGGTGATAGAGAAACCAGAGAGTTGGTGCTCTCAAACAAGTTGGAGCTTGTAAAACAGAGGTAGTAGCCTCACATTGAGTTGGTGGTCAATTAAAGATGATGTACAGAACTTAAAAGACTGCCTATCATTTCGAAGAAGAAGAGGCTTTCTCCCTTTATGGGTTTCCTCGTGAAA
Organism: Picea engelmannii; assembly: GCA_009831015.1. Classification (NCBI taxonomy): domain Eukaryota; kingdom Viridiplantae; phylum Streptophyta; class Pinopsida; order Pinales; family Pinaceae; genus Picea; species Picea engelmannii. The sequence continues at coordinate 1,386,667 of ML776636.1, forward strand.
ATATGTCTCTATGTATATCTTATGTGTGACTAATGATCATTATTTATGTTGTCCATATGTTGTATAATATTTATGATCACTTGAAGAAAGTTTAATAATTGTTTAATTGAATTAATATTGTTTAAGCATAGTAACAACTGATTCACCCCCCCCCCCCTCAGTTGTCTTAGTAATTTCAACAATTGGTATTAGAGCGGGTTCCTTTTATTTAAAGGTAGATATGTAAGCTTAAAAATTACAAGTCATGAAGGGACTTTAGCCAGTAAGCCTCCTCTGTTTGATGGAACAATTTTTTCCTTTTGGAAGGTTAGAATGAGAACATACTTAATGGCCTTAGTTGTTGATGTTTGGGATGTAGTAGAGACTAGATACATAAAGCCTGTTGTGCTAGCTTCCAAGGATGATAAGTTATAATTCAGCTTTAATGCTAAAGGAATGAATGCTATCTTGAATGGACTTGCAAAAGCCAAGTTTGTAAAGGTGATGCATCTTCAAACTGCCAAAGAAATGTGGGATAAACTTATTAGTAGCTATGAAGGAAATGAAGAAGTAAAAGATGCTAAAATTCAAACATTCAGGTTGAAGTTTGAACTAAAGATGAATGAAGATGAAATAGTTAGCAAGTATTTTTTAAGAGTTGAAGAAATTGTGAATGCCATGAAGGGTCTTGGTGAGAAATTTGAAGAATTACTCTTAGTTCAAAAGATTTTAAGATCTCTGCCTGATAAATTTAATCCAAAAGTCTCTACAATAGAGGAACTAAATGATATTAAAAGTCTGTCCCTTGATCAACTTCTAGGAACCTTAACTGCATATGAAATGAGAATTAGCAAAGATAAATCCATTACTAGAGAAGCATCATTTAAAGTAGACAAAAATACTGATTCGGAATTAGATGATATTGAGGCAAAATTTGTGAGAAAGTTAAAGAAAGGATCAAGAAAATATCAAGGCAAGTTGCCCTTCAAATGATTTAACTGTGGTAAGATAAGTCATTTTGCATCTAAGTGTCCCCATCAGAAAAAGGACCAGACCTTTGATGATGAAAAGAAGTACAAATTCAAGAAATATAGTAAGAAGAAAAGTCTGGTTGCAAATAATGACAATTCCTCAGAAGACACCGATAGTGACTTCTCCTGTGAAGATAAAGCAAATGACTTCATGCTTATGGCCAAAGAGGATTATGATAATAAAAGCATAGGTAGTGATGATAATGATGAAGACGTTGTGGTTGATATGGAAAGAGAACTGATTAGTGCATTGGAAGAGATTGACAGACTCGGAATTAAGAATAGAAAGCAAAAAAAATTGCTGATACAGTTCAGGAAAGACAGTAAACAACCTGATGAAGACTTTGCCCTGCTGAAAGTGGAATTAGAAGAGGAAAACAAAATATAAGACATACTGAAACAACAGTTGTCAGAAAATAAATCTAGGTGTGAAGCCTTAGAAGAAGAGATAGTAAAAACCAAAAAAGAAATGGAGAAGTTTAAGGGATTGTATCACCAAAATCTGCCAAGTATTAACGCCTCAGAAGGATTAACCTCCATTCTAAATCAGCAAAGAAACCCAATGTTGAAAGATGGATTGGGGTATGAAGAAGGATCAAGTAGTGATCATCCAAGTAATACAGAACTTATCAAGGTTTGTGAAATCCTCAAACATTGACAACAGTCACTCTACAGAAACAAAGAAAGAAAATCAGCCACCAAGAAGGAATGAAAGAAAAAATACCAGAACTGAATCTGTAGATCAAAGAGAACATTGGCATGAAAGAAATCGACCTCCTCAAAGAAGACATATTTTTTTCAAGGTACAAAAGTTTTTTCTATGGTTATTGTTTTTTTTGCTCTAATTTTGGTCACAAAGCTATAAACTGTTCTTTAAAATTTAGATATAAGCAATCAAGATTTTCAAGGAATAATTATTTGCCACTACAAATATTGAGATAGCCAAGCAACAAACAATCACAGACTATAAATCATGTGATGACTGGGAGAAGGACACAGGTGAGACACAACAACAATTATGAGCATAACAATTGTTATAATCTGTTATTCAGTGAACCAGAATGTTACAACTTCCATAATTATGGACATAAAGCTGCAAACTGTCACTTAAAGAATTACAAGTCAAATTTGATTCCCACTGCTGAAAATGTCAAGGTTTGGAAGAAGAAAGAATATGACAAGTGTGGACTAGTGTTATCAACCCAAAGACAAAATAATCCCTGGTATATTGACAGTGGATGTTCCAAACATATGACTGGAGACAAAAGTAAGTTTCTAACTCTAAGTGATAGCAAATAAGAGAATGTAACTTTTGGAAATGATGCACCAGGAAAAATAAAAGGTAAAGGAATGGTAAGTTTGAGTAATGGAAAAGGGAAAGCTCAAGATGTGTTGTTTGTAGAAGGTCTGAAACATAATCTGCTCAGTGTCAGTCAAGTTTGTGACCGAGGATGTGAGGTTGTTTTTACCTCTAAAGACTGTAGAATAAAATCTGTGAATTCAGGATAGCTAGTTGCAAAAGGGATAAGAACATAAAACAATGTCTATGTGTTAAAAGAAGAAAAAGAAGAATGCCACTTAAGAAAGTATGATGAAAGGTTGTTGTGGCATAGGAGACTTGGACACCTAAATTTTGATCATATAATCAAGCTCAGAAACAATGAGGCAGTAAAAGATCTTTTGAAGATATCAAAGCCATATGACTCTGTTTGTAAACCTTGCCAGATAAGAAAGATTACTTGCACTCAGTTCAAATCTAAAAACTTTCCTTCAACAGAAAAACCTCTCCAGTTAGTACATATGGATCTGTGTGGACCATCAAGGAAAGAAGGTACAGGAAAAGAAAATTATTTTATGTTGATTATTGATTATTATTCTAGACTAACATGGGTTTCCTTTTTGAAGAAAAAATCTGAAGCATTTGAAAAATTCAAAGTGTTTAAGGCTCTGACTGAGAATCAAACAGGAAAAAGATTAAAGGCAGTAAGATCTGATAGAGGAGGAGAGTTTAGTTCATGGAACTTCAAAGAGTTATTTGATAAACATGGGATCAAAAGAGAGTACACAATTCTAAGGACTCCACAGCAAAATGGAGTTGTTGAGAGGCAGAATAGATCAGTACAACAAATGGAAAGATCAATGATGAATGAAAGAAACATACCTCAGACATATTGGGTAGAAGCAATTCATATAGCTGTTCATATTCTTAACAAAGCTCATCTCAGGCCACACAGTGACAAGACTCCTTATGAACTATGGTTTGGAAGACCTGCTTCAATAAAGAATTTTAAAGTCTTTGGGAGTAAATGTTATATCAAGAACAATGATGAAAATATTGGCAAATATGATGATAGGGATGATGAAGTTATCTTCTTGGATTATTCTACAAACAGTAAAGGGTACAGATGTTACAATAAGAGGCTGCATAAACTGGTTGATTGTATAGACATAAAAGTTGATGAAGAAATCCCAGTCAGAAATGTAAGGAGTGTTGAACCAAGCACAAAAGATATAGTTGAAGATGAAGATGAACAGGTCCAAGGATCAGAAAGCGAAGAATATGAATCAGATGAAGATACGAATACTCAAGATGACACAAATCAGCAGAAACAAGAAAAATCACCTCTCAGAATTGTTAGAAAGAATCATCCTGAAAATCAGATAATTGGAGATATAAATAAAGGAGTTCAGACAAGAAGGAAATTGATTAAAGACTTAGAACAGTCTCATGTTGCATTTTTATCTATGACTAAACCTAAAAAATTTGATGAAGCCAGCCAGCATGATGATTGGATTCGAGCAATGAATGAAGAGCTTGATCAGATTGAGAAGAACAATACTTGGCAGCTTGTCCCTAGACCTAAAGATAAGAATGTAATAGGTTCCAAATGGGTGTTGAAGAATAAAATGAATGAAAAAGGACAAGTTGTTAGAAATAAAGCCAGATTGGTTTGTAAAGGGTATGCACAAGTTGAAGGTCAGGACTTTGATGAAACTTTTGCACCAGTGGCAAGATTGGAAGCCATCAGAATGTTTCTTGCTTATTCATGTCATAAGAACTTTAAAGTTTATCAGATGGATGTTAACTCTGCATTTCTTAATGGAGATCTAGAGGAAGAAGTATATATGGAGCAACCTGAAGGATTCTCATTGACAGATACTCCTAATTATGTTTGTAAGATGAAGAAGGCCTTATATAGACTAAAACAAGCACCACGAGCTTGGTATTATAGACTGGACAATTTTTTACAAGAAAAGGGTTCAAAAAAGGTACTGTTGACAACAACCTTTACATTAAGTCTGAAGGTGATAATTTACTAGTTGTTTTGGTTTATGTAGATGATATTATTTTTGGCTGTACTAATGAATCATCCATTCAGTGGTTTTCTAAATCTATGCAAACATAATTTGAGATGTCCATGATAGGAGAACTATCAAATTTTCTTGGTTTACAAGTAAAACAGAGTTCTGTAGGAATATTTATCTCTCAAGAAAAATATTTGAAAGAGATGTTGAAGAAATTTTAGATGGAGGATTCCTCTCCTGTTAGCACACCTATGGTAGTTGTTTGCAAGCTTAGTAAAAATGATGTTTCACTGAATGTTGATCAAAGGACATATCACTCTATGATAGACAGTCTTCTGTACATCACAACATCCTGTCCTGATATAATGCAAGCTGTTGGAATGGTAGGTCGTTATCAGTCTACTCCTAAAAAAAGTCATTTGGTAGCTGTCACAAGGATATTCAAATACTTGAAGGGAACAATGACTTATGGTCTGTGGTATCCCAGAAATCAAAATTTCTAGTTAACTGCTTATTCAGATGCAGATTGGGAAAACTGTGTTGATGAGAGAAAAAGCACCAGTGGAGGAGCATTCTTTCTGGGTGACTCATTTGTAGCATGGCTCAGCAAAAAGAAAGGATCCATTTCATTATCAACTACAAAGGCAAAATACATTGTTTCTGCTACTTGCTGCACAAAAATTTTGTGGATGATTCAAACTCTTGTAGATTTGAAGGTAACTTACATTGATCCCATTCCAATTCATTGTGATAACACCAGTGCCATTAGTGTCTCTAAGAATCCTGTTCTTCATTCCAAGACTAAGCATATTTCAATAAAATACCATTTTCTTAGAGAACAAGTTGCAAACAAAATCGTTCAGTTGAATTATGCTCCTTCCACAGAACAGATTGTTGATATCTTTACTAAACCATTAGCAACAACCCCTTTTGGATATCTTCGTCAAAAGTTGGGGGTTATAATTTCTTGTGTCTAATCTTTTCACCTGGTCAAGGGGAGTACTTATTGAATATCTAGTGTATTTCTAAGCTACTCGTAGTTGACATGGGGATTATGTACTACAACAACTCAGGGGGAGCGTGTTTTTTCTTTGACATTGATGTCAAAGGGGGAGAAAGTGTGATGATTTCAAGGTTACAGTGGTATAGTTGCATGTTTGGTATAGTTGCATGTTTTTCAAGGATGCTACAATGGTGTAGTTGCATCATGGGGTTTCCATCAATGCCAAAGGGGGAGATTGTTGGCATGTTTTTAAACATAAGGCATAGTATGATGGTTGGCATGTTTAACAGGCAGAGTATTCTTGTCATTAATGGCAATATCAGAGTTGGGAAAACAGGAACAAAGTAAGCGAATTAACACAGAGTCGAACGCAGTGCGAAGGTGTGCTTGTTGAAGATATAATGTTAAACTCCATTTCAGAGTTTTGGCTAGTAGGATTTCAGATACCAGGAGATGGAGATATCAAGTGTCGAAACACTTCACTACAGGAGTTTTGAAGTCGCAAAATGCAAAACGCTGAAATCCCAAATCAGGCATAATGAAGACTTGTGAATTTGCGATATATTCCTAACTATTGGATCAAGGATTGATCTGGACCATTGATCAGACACGATGAAGGCCTGTGAAGTTTCAATAAGAGCTGGACCATTGGGTACATAGGACATGTGGCAAAAGATCGTTATTTCACTGACTAGAAAGTCAATGGAATGTGGTTCCTAACTCTCGAATTCACGACATACGAAATCCCGAAGTGCCGAAATGCGAAAACCTGAAACAAACACATCGCTTGGAATGTTGGATACCTGGATTTCAGTTACTGGGAGATGGAGATGTCAGAGACTTACATCATCAGGAGTCTTGAAGTGCTGAAATGTGAAAACCCAAAATAGGTGCATCGCTTGGAGGACTAGATACTAGGATTTCGAATATCGGGAGATGGAAATGAGTAAAGACTCTTCATCAGAGGAGTCCCGAAATCATGAAACCCGAAGTCGTGAAATGTCATAGACAAGCCCTATTTCAGAGTTTCAGGCATCGCGACATGGAGAGTCAAGAAACTTTACCACAGGAGTACCGAAATGCCGAAATGTCAAAATGCGAAATTGCAAAATGCAATTTTTTGAATAAGGCTATGGTCACATCCATTGGTCTCATCGGTGAGAGATAGAGGAAATAGCTAGAGCAACCAAGCTCAATTTCGGGAATCACGACATGGAGTGTCAAGATAGTTGATCACACAAATCCCGAAATGTCGAAGAACAGAATGTCGAAATGAATGCAAGACTAATGAAAGTCATCCAACGGTGCAGGTGAACTTGAATATGATCAGAGGGCTACTGCTCCATCTCACAGTTAATTGAATAGTTACGAATTAGTTAGCAAAATTGATTCATGATTCTTGATCGATCGACGTTTCAGTTGCTGAGACATTTTCATTGCCTAAGAAGATTCGAAGTGTAACTGTCGTCGGTGTGGTGCATAAAACAAGAACATAGAGATTGTGCGTTGTTGGCTATTCTGACTGGAAAAATGAGTTGAACTGTAGAATTGAAAAACTACAGGATGCACAGTGTGAAGAAAATCTCAAAGAGAAGGAACAGAAGATGGACAGAAAAGAAAAGGTGGAGAGAGAAGAATGTGCACATATAAAAAAGGATGAGAATGATAGAGAAAGAATAGATAGACAAAGACAGTAAGTCAAGCCAAATATGAACAGAGAAGAAGAATAGTGTAGTAGAGAAGAATTGCAGAACAGTGAATAAGTGGTAAGAACTGATTTATATGTGTGTTGGTTATTCAATCATTTATTTGTAATAAGGGTGGTAGGGAGGTGCTAAGGAGGATTGTTGTCCTCAGAGGTTCAAGTGGGTGCTTGAACAAAGGAAGTAGTAGCTTCCATCTGGTTGCAACCAGAGAAACCAGGGTGGCAGGGTGGTGCAAGGGAGAATAGTTTTTCTCTATTATATAGGTTGGTGCCTATGTAACTGGAAGTTGGTGCTTCCATCCAGTTGGTGCTGGAACACTTAGGGAGTTGGTGCTTCCTTCTAGTGGGTGCTAGAGAAACCAAAGAGTTGGTGCTCTCAAACAATTTGGAGCTTGTAAAACAGAGGTAGTAGCCTCACATTGAGTTGGTGGTCAATTAAAGATGATGGTACAAAACTTAAAAGACTGCCTATCATTTTGAAGAAGAAGAGGTTTTCTCCCTTTATGGGTTTCCTCGTGAAAATCTGTCTCTATGTATATTTTATGTGTGACTGATGCTCATTATTTATGCTATCCATATATTGTATAATATTTATGATCACTTGAAGAAAGTTTAAGAATTGTTTAATTGAATTAATATTGTTTAAGCACAGTAACAACTGATTCAACCCCCCCTCCCTCTCAATTGTCTTAGTAATTTCAACACTACAGAGGTATCAGACTCTTTGGGAGATTTTGCAACAACTAACCTATTCTCAGTCGATAATCTAAAGGAAATATTAAGGCAGAGGAATCAGATGATAGGTCAGTTGCAAAATCAAATAAGAAATATAGAAAAGAATCTTCGAGATGAAGTCAAAAAGAGACTAGAACAGGCTAGGGCTAGTGATAAACAAGAAATCCAACTGCTCAAGTCCCATCTTGATGATATGCATAAGAAGATGAAAGTGAGCAAAATACAGACTATCCAACAAGATGAGTTGGTGAAGCAATTACAAGACAAGGTCAGTTCCACTAAGATAATGGTTGTGGATATAGCAATGTTTCAAGCTCAAGCATTGGAAGTGCTAAAGAAACTAGAAATAGCACAACAGAGCCTTTTTGATAAAATAGGAATCATCCAAAATCATTTTCAGGATGTAAACCAATCGTTGGACAATATTGGTTTGAGAGAAAAAGAGGCTACTACAGCCCGAATCGCTTTTCAAGAGGCGGTTGTATTATCGGCTAGAGAAGAAATAAGTGTAAATCCCAGATTGACTATTGTAGAACAGGTCATAGGTGATATAATATTAAATATATGGGAGGCCAATATAGCTGAGAGTAAAAGAATGACCAAGGAAATAAGAGCAGATTGTGAAGAGGTTTTCCATTTTCTTAGCAAAGAATCATTAGGCCTCGAAAAGGATGATGGTTCTAAAATACTAGGATAGATCAATATTGTTAAGAATCAAATTGACATCAAAGAAAACTTAGAGGCAGCTAAAGATGAAATTTCACAGCTAAAGCAGGTTGATATCGCTCAAAGAGATAGATGGATGGTAAAGCCAAATTTACAGCTACAGTCAATGATTTCTGAAGATAAAAGGATAGAAGACAGGTTGCCACAATTACAAAATAAGTTGTATCTTTTTGAAGAAAAAGATGTGACAGAACCTTCTAGACTAGTAGTACAATTTCTAAGTAGGTGTGTGGAATGTCTTGAGAGAGGAAAAGGGAGTACTTCAAAGGATCAATAAAGTAACATGTTCATATTTGTTTATGTCGGTATGAGAAAGAGATAGAAAAGAACCAAGTGAAACGATTCCAATTTTCATTTTGTAACCATCATTACCTAGAAATAACAATATTTCCAACCGCCTAGGGTTGAGAATCTCTTGTATAAATATATTTTCAAAAGACTAAAGAAAGGATTGCTTCTTGCCGATTGTAATAGAGAAATCTTTCCTCTTTGAGAATTAATACAAGTGGAGACTAGAGACTCCATATTTCGTCAATTTTGAGTTATGTGTTCTTTTGTTCTTTCATATTCCAACATATTTATTCATATGTATTTGATGAATGCCTGATCGCAATTTAGTACAACTTCTAATGTGGTTATATGTTTCATTTAGTTATATTATTGCTTACGGAGTGTCCTCTGTGTTTGCTATTAGCAAATACAAGACCTGTGAGTTAGTTAGATTGCTACATTTTATGCTTCATTAAAGGTTACATCATCTATTTTCTTCTTCTGTGGTAGAGTAAGATTCTTCTGTGATTGATGTCTTGCTTTGTTTAACAACTTTATGTTTTTCTCTCATTACATTCATTATTTTCAAATTTAACTCAGATACAAAAAACATCCTCTGATTTGTTATACCATTAATTCAATTTTAGGAACTTTTCTCGTTTAATTGAAATAGAAAAAGAAAATATTAAAAACAACATATCCTTTGACTGTTTATTTTCTCCATGACTGTACCTGTTGCAAGGCAGCCCAATATTGAGTCCGGTTTTAAAGATTAGACCAGCATAGCTTTAACCTTGTTTGATACCATCTTAGAGACCACTAATACTCAGGTTGAGATTGAACTCTCATGGGTAGCGATTGAACAAGAAATAATTTTCCACGAACGTTGGGAAGCTAGGCAAAGACAACTTAGAAATCAGCCATAGCTTCTTTTTCCTAAAAGTATTGATCTTCTTTTAATATTAAAAACTCTCTTTATTTTGTGATGCCTGACATTATGCTGTAAGCCTTAAGTATAAAATCAGGAATGACATGACCTAACCCTCAATATATGTCCTACTTGATTCTTCTATCACCTTATTACAATCATAATAACCTTTGAACTAACCTTTTTCTCCAAAAATCAATCAACTAAACCCTTATTGAACAACAACTGAACAACCTCGACCTAGACCTCCTAGGTTCTTATTTATACTAGTTTGCAGGCTTATATTCATTACAATATTTATTAAAAACCCTAACCCTAACATGGTTAGGCCTTCTTTCCTTCTCTCCTTGCATGTTTCTTTTCCTCACGCGTGTTGCTTTTCCTACCAGTTGGTCTTCTCCAAAATTAGGCGTTTCCTTCCAAAATTAGGTCTTTCCTCAAAATAGGCTTGTGCCCACACCCAAATACACCCAAAGAGATATTCCACCTCATCAACATGTTCGCCTCATTTTATGAATTGATTTAATCCTTGGAAAGTGCACCCCCTTTGAATTAATTAATTCCCCTAGCTACCACATGTCACACTACATCATTGTCATATGTCAGAATCTGACGATGCCACTTATCACCTTTGGAGGTAACCACCCCTTTTATAAATAGAAACTTATAAAAATAGGGGTCCAACCCTAAAAAATAGGAAACCACCCAAAAAAATTTGGATGCCTAGGAGACCACCACCATGTTTCAAATGTCTAAAAATAGACACTGCTAAAAATAGAATCTCACCACATGTCAATGATATCATAATCATTGGATACAATTTTATCTAAGGATTCCAAATATGCAATCTGAATTGACATCTGAGCCTTGATGCTCCAACTACTAAAAATAAAAACACTGACAAGTCATCTCAGAAAAAGGTCCAATAGACTCAAAATGTCTCAATAAATAATACTATAAGATCAAAATTTTCATTTGAGTCTCCGGTCACTATCTCCTAAAAATTAGGGCACCTTCTAAAAATAGAATCTCTCTCAAATCCATGTGAAACTATGCTAGCTCTATCTCTGAAACAAAAAAAACCACAGAACCAGTCTTGCACCTGTCTTTGATGGGAACCAACCCTTGGCTCACACAAATTCTCAATCTAGGTAAACCTATAAATTCCAATAAAAATAGACTATGCTAGCTCTTAACCCTTAGGATTCTCAAGGGAGAAAATCCAAGGGTTAATAGTTCTTCATGTCCACTTATTGGATTCAACCCTTTATGATATTTATCAATTCAAGTGAACATTTGTAATAAATAAATCAGAACTCTTAATATGGGAAAAAAATAAATATATTCCAAACTCATGGACTCACTCTGTGCAAGTATGAATCCAAATAGAAGGCTTACCTATATCAACAAGTTCCTCAGTGTCCAATCGATATCAGGCATCATAGGGTATATGTTGGAAAGAATGAAAATCAAATGGAAGAATGTATATGAACAAGTAGGTATTTTCGTTGTAAAAACGCTGGGAGGGAAAATGATACATAATGACTGCAGAGAGTTAAAAACAAACTCTTTGCTTTGCCCCAATGAGGAACAACTCAAGTTGTTTGTCATGGAATTGAGTATTCTGGAGAATGAAAATGATTTTGATTGCAAATGATTTTTATTTAGAGAGTAACATTCCCATGGTCGGTATTTATTCCTTTGTGCGATACTTGGATGCAAAGATTAGTGGGACATTTCCTTGAGAAATGCTGCTCATTTGTCAATTGACCTATTCTTAGATTATTTATCTTAAGACTTATATCTATATCTTCCAAATTTTATAAATATAATGAGAAATACAATAGTGATAAATTATTTGTGAATTGTGATTATTATGTTGTTACATTATTACATGTATCATTTATTATTTATTATGTTACATAATGTATGATATTGATGCATTGTTATTTTTTTTAGGCAAAAAAAAATATACTATAGATTTACTATTCAAAACATACACAATTTTATAGTCTATGTCCTTGGGAGGTTGCCACAAAATGGAAACCAGACCTCCCTCCACTGATCATCTCAAGATATTTAAAAATTAAATTATAAGTGCTACCACAGTTTCATCTTCTCTACTTACTAATTGCTTCTAGGAATCTTTGGCCTACAATATTGACCATAAATCATAGAGTTTCTTACAAAATTAGAGGCAAAATAGAAACCCTCAAAAACAAAAAAAGCTAGGCTAACTTACTGATTCAAATGCTAACACTGGGAAAAAAGAATACCTACAGTATTCATAGGTTCCTGAATGGTCTGAGTTCCATGCTCACTTGCTTGTCGATGCCTTGTGTTTTTGTTGGATTTCAGCCTTTCTTCTTCCTTGTCCACCATAATGGGTTTTTCTTGGGTGATTTTCAAATTCCTTCTTTCCTTTGCTCCATCCATTTTCATGTCCTTAGAGATATTTTTCCTTTCATGGAATCTGATGCCAAATTTCTCTTTGAAAAATAGCTCGAATTTGGCTTCCAGCACCCAGATCACCTGGCGGGTGACCCGCATTTTAGCTTGTCATTGAATCATGTCCTGGGCCACTATCGCTTTCATCATCCAATATACTTATGCAAGAAGGAATAAATTGGTGTCCCTGGTACAGGATTTCCCTGGGTCGGGGACCCATTCCTTCACAAACCCCATTATTTCTTCATCCAACATACTCTTCGTATTTCTCAATAATTCCTTCTAGACTCTTCCCATTAGTTCTTTCTCTTCTATTGAGCACAGGTTCTGGTATCTCTCCCTAGCCCCTCTGGCTTCCCTAGCCATGTGACAATTGATTAAAGTATGGGTTCATGTACGATGACTCCCTCTGCCTTTCCTTAGTTGTGAGACCTTATTCCTCAAAGGCATTGACTTCTCTCCTTCCATGGTTCTCTATCAGTCACTTTCCATATTTATGTACTTGGACCTTAAGACTCTCATCACAAGTCCACTATAATAATCCTGGAGGGAAGAGAGGAAGCTTTCCGCTCTAGAATACTGGTTGATTCCAGTCATAGGAAAATGGCTTTGCCCACTCTCCTTCTTCCTATTAGAGAGCCTTTTCTTACAGTAACGGTGAATCCAACTTTGCAAATCAGAATGACTTCGGCAAGAAATTTTGACAGCCTAGGGATCGATGAGCTTCCATTTATTATAGCCAAGGTTGTCATCCTGCCTGGAAATGACCCTATATTTTCCCCACTTTCGGATATTATTTCAATGGTTGATCCAGATCCTTCGAGGTTTGGGTAGATCTGACCTTCTCATAATTGTATCTGGTGTGGTTGGGTATGACGCTTTCATCCTTCCCCCATGAATTTGCATCTCGATCCAATTTGGGGCATTAAGTCGCTTCTTCATTAAGTCCTTCCTTATTTTCCCATGATGACTGGTGGGATATTGAACCGCTCCACCTGTTGTCGAAACAACCTGTGTCTGGCTATCCTTGTGAATCATGGTAACACTTGGGCCTCTAATAGTCCTCGCAGATCTCACCCCTCTCCACATGTATTATCATGTCGTTGGGTGTCATGACAGTTGAGACATGTAAATTTATCCCTTAAGTCTCCCATACCCACGTCGTGCCATTTTCATAGGGACGCACTTTGGGCCTGGCCCATAGACACATTTTCAAGGTAGTTAGCAACCACATTGGCCCATCTCTTGACATGGATTGGGATAATCTCCAACGTGCCCTAGATGGTCATTTCCACCTCCTTGAGCCCATCATACAATCTCCAATTTTATGAGACTTTTTCTGGAGAGGCACCATTTATGATTTTTCCTAGAGCTGAGACCATAATTTTGGAGTGTCCTTGAGCTATGAGCATTGTGTATCTCCTTACCTTCTCCCATTATATACCTACCAATAATCCCACCAATTCCACTCCATTGTTGGTGGTATGCCCCAATCTGACTATGTAAAGGCTGACGATTTCTCCCTTGGCATCCCTGAATATTCCTATGGCCCCTCTCAACCCTGGGTTACTCATGGATGCCTCCTCAAAATTCATTTTCATGAAGCCCTGAGGTGGGGGCTCTCTCCACATAACATAGATTTCTCGCATCCTATCCCTGATAGGTCTTCTTCTTTCCAAGGGGCCTGGGATATGGTCAGTTGTTTCTCCCACACGTCCTCCCAGAAAAGGGCCAACTGATCATCATGTATCTCCCAAAAGATATTATTTTTTACCATCGCTCTATTTTTCCAAGAATAATTCCATATTATTGATCTTGATCTGTCTCCTTCCAACTGGATCCAGTCTTGAGAGGAGATATATTTGACATATTTCCCCTTACAAATCTTGTCCCAGAGTGCTCTTAGTCTTTTGATCCATCTCCAGAAAATTCTTTCTGCCAAGACCTATCTCAACCTTTGGGGATATTTTATCCCTAAGCCTCCTTGCGACTTTGGTTCATACATTTTTTCCCAGGCGACTAGGGCCCATTTTGTTTCTCTTTTTTTCCCTCCCCATAGGAATTTTCTCTAGATTGAGCAAATTTTTTGATAGATGTACTTGGGCACTGCCAAAAACTAAGAAAAAATAGACTGACATAGCCATTAAGACTGACTTTATAAGTAGAATTCTTCCCAATAATGAGAGGAATCTATGGGTCCAACAACTAAGCATGTTTTCCAGTTTAGTTAGTAGCTCTTTCCAAGCTGGATTTCTTATAGATTTTTCAATTAGGGGAGCCCCTAGGCAGTGTGAAGGAAGAGAGGATCTTTGGAAGCCTAAAATTATGTAAATTATCAGCTGGATGATGTGTGGGGTGTTAAAGAAGAAGATGTGGGATTTATCCAAGTTTAGTTGTATTCTAGGGGCAGACATGAAGACATCCAGATATTTCTTGATGGCTCTGGCTTCCTACACCGTGGGCTTCCCTAGGATGAGGGTTGTTGTGCTGCTTATATGTTTAGTATAATGCACTCATTAATTATCAATCCAGGATTCGTAATCAACAGAGTTACAAGACACCAGTAAGAAAGGTAATTTCTAATGTCACGAGTATAGAACTAGCTAGATTATGCATGCTGGAAACAAATCAAAATAGAAAATTGCAATGCACTTTGGTTGTCTTTCATGGAGAGGCTATCTACTCCATTATGGCACATGCAAGTATGAGATGGAGTTATTTTGACAGATCAACTCTTCTATCTGACCCAGAAAACTAACTATGAAATCCGCACTTCTGAAAGGGAAATCACACATCAATCATCAAGACATAGCATGGGTAGTTCAATAGTCAATATATTGAGTATGTTGTGTTTCACAATGTGTTGTTGTGGATTTCACTAGTTCGCCTTCAAACATGTCTGACCACTGCTGCCAACATTCATGTCTAAAATCCAAATTCATAAAAATAGAGCATATGCAAAAACAAAGCAAGTAAAGATCTCTAAGCAACTATATAATGGAAATACTATCCTAAGTTGTACTACTATCATCTAACAGAGTTAAATCTTCAGCTAATTTAACATTTATACTACCAAAAACAAATGCTAATTCTAATCTACGAAGATGTTGACCTTTGTTGGGTGGTGGTCCCTTGCCGCTTCAACAGGTTAACTACTGAAGTCTACAGTAAGATTGTCTTCAACCCACACATTACTCTCACTCAAATCTCAAAACATAACATCAAACTTTTGTTAACAACTCAACTCATATTCAATCATAAACAATCAAGACATGGAGATAAATGACGTTCTTCTATTAGTCTTCACTCAGAATATGTTCTGCAATATCACATGTTGCTTCACATGTTGGTAATATGCTAACTCTCCTCTTTCCACCATCCTTGCCATGGATATTTAACAGTCTTAGTCGTGAAACACAAGGAGGTGACATGATTTGCAAATCAGTCAAATGTTTAAATTTAATTATTCGGTTGCATCTTTTAGCTTCATCCTCATGACAGGAAGTGCATGAGGATGAGGCAATCAACAAACTATTCTAAAATAGACTTGCTAAAGAAAATAAACATCCACTAAATGTCTTGGGTGATCTGGAGCTAAACTTGGTACATTCATCTCTCTATATTGGTACTGAATCGTGACAGGTAGATGGTATCAGATCACAATAGTGCGCAAATGGTGGTACCTGATCACGATAGTCCATGGCCATTGATACTGGATCGCAACAGATGAGATTTAGTATCAGATGCGTTTGGTACCGGATTAGGACAGTGGCAGTCTTGGTGCGCAAGTACCGGATAGCTGAGATGGTACAGGAAGGCTGGATTTATCTAGAGGTCAAATATTTATACATGGAAAATTGAAGCATTAGTACATGAAATATTTAATTCCCTAACTCAATAAACCACAAAATGCATGAATTAACCATACTTTACCTTATGACCTTATCACTGGCTAATGGTAGCATTCTTTTCATTCACCCAAGCTTAGGTAAGCCAAAAAGGTATAGATGAAGAGTATAATAGGGTAATGGGGATGTCAATTTTGGGTCTCAACATTCCCCCATGCCAAAATCATTGCATGTCCTCATGCAACTAAAAACAAACCCAAAATTTTTCAAAAGTTGAGACTGTGTTCTTTACTTTGGTGGATCAATGATGTTGATGGCTGAGGCCTTTTCTTTCAGCTCCCTTTTGATGACCCTAACATATTGTAGGAGTCGTAATACCTTCTTGAGCTTGTTAGAAGTCTCTTCATGGTCTTCTTGAAGTTGTTGGTTGGTTGCTTTCAATTGCTCATTTTCCTTTTTGATATACCTGTCCAATAGTTGGTATTATTTCACTTCTTGTTGAAGTTCCTGATTTTGCTTTTGCAGTTCTCCAATCTTTTTCTTCATTTGTTCTTTTGTGAAGGTCTTTGTTGACTCCATCATTACTGGCTGGATGCATTCACTTTCCTCGAATTCCTCCCTCATCCCACATAAAGTAATAGTGTCTTGTTCCTCGGTCAAACTAGGGATGTCATCTTGGACTGATAAATATTTAGAAGGGGAGGTAAGGTCGATTGGATCTTCTTGTGTATGAGGACTGACGATTGTTTTTCCTTTCTTTTCCATGCTCCTCATGGTTCTTTTACAACGATTTACCGGATCAAGGATGCTCACAGGCTTTCTTTTCTTCTTTTCTAATTGTGAAATGGTGACAGGGGATTGTGCCACAAACTGTTTACTTTTAGTTTCTGAGCTATGCTTCCCTTTCTTCATCATTTTTGTCTGATGGCCCTTTTTCTCAACTACCACTGTTGAAGTCTCCTCTATGAATTTGTTTTTACATTTTGATTCGGAACTTTCAAAAGTCTTGTTGACTGTGGAAGAGGGCCCTGCTTTTTTGTGTTGGCTTGCTGCCCTAGATGATGGTGGAGTTGTCTTATCCTTCTTGCCCTCTTTCTTTTGAGGTTCCTTATTTTTATTTGGAGCATCTTAGGTTTCCTCCATAGGTTTGTTTTGAGTGATAACAGTTTTCCAACTAATCCTCTATTTCCTAAGCTCATGTAAAACTAGCATTTTAATGAGACCTTAATGGTAAATGCTAGTCTTCTCAATTTTGGATATGGATTTAACACCTCTTACCATTTTATTCAAACTCATCCATAGAAAATATGAGAAATAAATTTCAGGGCCTCCTTCAAAGTGTAATAGAAGCCTAAGATGATATATGAAGGTCACAGCATACCTGCCTTCACAAGTGAAAAATCGTTGAAGACTAGTAATCATTGGATGATACACTTCCTTGATATAGTTCCTAGGGATCCCCTTTTTCTAGTCAGGGTGTTGATGGTCTTCTTTCAAGAATCATTGGCACATTTCCTTGTTGATTCCTACACCTTTGAAGTATTTGGCTCCTCTGTTAGGTAATCCCGTGACCTCCCTTAAGGTTGCTTCATTGATTGTCAGTTGTAGATTGCATATATGTGCAATCTCTCCATCGTAACCCTGAATAAATTTGCGAGATATCTTCTCGTGCTAGCCTGTGAATTTTTCCAGAAATGGCATCCATCTCGATCTAGCATATTTTTCTTGACATAATTGGAACTCCTCATTTTCCCTATAAATTTGGAAGATCAGTTCGTGTCTACTAAGGACCATCGTTATAAGTTGTGAGAAAAGGATCAGGTTGTAGCACAAGGGTTTAGTCAATTGATGAGGGTAAGGGTTTGGTACCATAAATTTGTGGGCTCAGGACTGGAGAAAGCTCACGACAAGGGGGAATATGGTGATGGTATCGATAATGCGAATGGTATGTTTAAGTAAGGATGTCATAAGGAAAAATTATGACCAGGTAAGCCATTTCATTTCTACCCGTTACTGTAATGATGAGGACAAGACGTTGGGTGTTCAAGGCATCATTTTGGGATAGGTGATTGGACTATCGGGTGGTGAATTTGATGTTGGATCATGCTTCATGATATAAGATAGGTTCGTGAATTGCTTAAGGACGAAATATATACATGGCTTATCATTACTAGACATGCTTCATATTTTGGTGTGATGTTGCCCTTAACCATGTTTGAGCGCTATGAGAGGATTGACTAGGTTTAGGCGTATGGGTATGAGGGATAGGTGCATGGTTTTAATACTAAGGTCATAATATCTAGTATATATTTTCATACTTATTGTAGTTTTATGAGCATAGAAAAATAAATACCATGTTACCTTTGCTTTTACCTTTGTATGATCAATTCCCATAGTATGTGCGACTGCTTGTAAATTGTCAGAATTCATCCTTTTAGACTGAAGTTTCTTGAAAACTTGGTATGGGAATATCATGTACTTCTTTTATTCTATGCTTATCTTCTTTCATATTTGGTTCTGTAGGGTGATCATGTGAGTCTAAAAAAGAGTTCTGAAGGGTCTCTTTGACCTTCCCCCATGCCGAAGATGTTGTATATATGTATGCAAGAAGATTCAACATTTTATATCATAATGGAGAAAAGATGATAAGAGCAAATAGAAACCAATCAAATTCCAGAAGTACATTTATCACCTAGCATATGATATAATACCTAAAAAGTGAAATTTCCCTTCTTTTGATGGATTTTTGACAAAGGTAGCATTCAGTAGTGAAACAGGAAATATTTATATGTTTGCCAGGAGAACAGATCCCACCTAACTTGCTTCAGAGATTTACTATCATTGGATGTTATAGATAAATTTCACAGTATAAGTAGATTAGACTCCCTAGTTAGGGCTCCACCCTTAAGAAGTTTCCTTCTTAGATAGTGTAGGTTTTAGATGTCAGACTGGTAAGTTGACTTAGGGTGATTCTCAAATGGACATTTGCTTGGAGTAATTATGTTGTTGATTAATCTGGAGTTTGTATCTCATGAAATCCAATAATGACCTTTACTCTTTTTGTTTTAGATGACAAAAAATGAATTTTTCAATCAGACAAGTATAGATAAGACATTTTTCAACCAGAACCCACTGCCAGCAAGCCCATTCAATGCTCTGGTGGGGTAGTTGTGATCATTAGTGAGAGGTGCCTTCCCCAGGAAGAATGCCCCATTGCCAACATGATTGTTCAGTACCCTGATGGGTTTCCCTAGTCATACCACAGACTGGTACCCGTTGCCAACAGACCTGTTCAGTATCCCGGCGGGTTAGTCTCTTAAACCCTTTTCCCATCAGAGGCTTCTTGTCCATAGTCACCTATTTTGGTTTTTATTAAATAGTGCTTTGCATGGTGATAGGGGAGGCTTGTATGAAAACCTTTTTACAGGCTGGGAAGGTATTGGGTTGGAAGGCATATACTCTTCTTTTGAATGTCTTTTAAATATTTGTCTAAAGGAAAAATAAACTTTTTATGCACATTATTTCTGTAGAGTGATCCAGATGTATAATTTTGTCTGAATTTGTCCATAAGAGAATGACCTAAAGTTTCCTTAGGGTACTGGTACATCCTCTTCCATAAAAATTTTGGTAGTGTGCCCATGGTAGAGAGTGTTCATATACTCATATGTTACTCTTTAATAATATAATCCAATGAATACTATTGAAGTCTGGTTAGGGTGAGATAGTTAATTATAGGCTAATATATATTTTTTTCTTTAAATCATCCTGAAATATTGGGTAAAGGCAACTTCTAGTCTTTGAAGAAGATTATGGTTCTTTGAGCAATCATAGGTAAAGATTGTGTCCCTCTTTTTTTTTTTTTTTAAGCAACAGAACCAAAATAAATTAAAATACTTCTTAGCAACAGAACCAAAAGAAATTAAAATACTTATTAGCAACAGAACCAAAAGAAATTAAAAATACTTCCCTTTAGTTGTCAACAGAACCAAAAGAAATTAAAAATACTTCCCTCTAGTTGTCAACAGAACCAAAAGAAATTATTGCTTCACAAGGGCTGCCATTTGATACTGCATTCGGCTTCTTGTTTCCAGCTTAAGTGGTTGTTTGCATGGCTTCGTACTTCAGATTAATTGACATAATATTTTGAAGTATGCATAGTATGCTTTGTCAATTAGGTAATATGTCTTGATAGTACTGTAGAAGGACAAACATCTAGTACCGGACTGGTACCAGACTGTTGGTACCAGACTACTGGTACTGGACAAGAACATGATTTTTGGTACGGAAGAAGAACAGAATATTGTTGATGCCTACAAATTGATGTTTAGAAAGTTCATGAAAGATCAAATAAATTATAGAATTTTATTTACAAAAAAAAAGAATGGAAATCGCGAAAGTAAAACAAAAGGGGTAAGAATCTCTTGTCACCTTCAGCTTATTAACAAAATTCGATCCACACCTATGTACAAAAATTTCAAATAAACCAATCAATCAATGTGGATCAGTAGGAGGGTCTCCTTCCTTACTGATCATCTGCATATCTGAATTCTGTAGTATACGAGTCAGGAATTCTTCTTTTGACAGGGGTTTGTTGTAAACTCGCAACCGATGACCATTCACAAGTAGTGGTGTTTGTTGTTCATCAATTGTCTTTATCCTAATTGAACCATTATCGTAGAAAGTTTCAATTTTGTAAGGTCCCATCCAATGGGTAGTTAACTTACCTTTGAAGTTCTTGAATCTGCTATCATACAGTAGGGCCCATTCTCCTTGTTGAAAAATTTTCTTTTTCAGATACTTGTCATGCCATTTTGTTCTATGTTCTTGAATGAGGGTAGTCCTTTGAAGTGCTTCCTACCTGGTTTCATCCAACTCATTAAGCTGCAAGAGTCTTTGTTGTTGGGATTCATCCAAGTTCATGCCAACTTGTACTGCAGTCCTGAAGGTTTTGATCTGGAATTCTATGGGAAGAAGCACCTACTTCCCATACACTAACTCATAGGGTGTATGTCCTGTTGTATTCCTCTAGGTGATTCTATAGACCCATAAGGCTTCTAATAATATGTCAACCCAATACTTATGTTGCAGCTGTACTGTTTTGGTAAGAATGGACTCAATAACTTTGTTGGTAGATTCTAGTTGTCCATTTGTCTATGGATGATAGGGTGTAGATTTCTTGTGTTTGATTTGGTACTGTTCTGTAACAGCTTTGACTAGATGAGAGGTAAATTGAGTTCCCTGATTAGTCACAATTTCTTGAGGTACACAAAATCTAGTAAAGATATCATTAAAAAGGAAATGTACCACTGATTGTTCACTTGCAGTTGGTAAAGCTTTTGCTTCAACCCATTTAGTAACATAGTCGATGCATACAAGTATTTACTTTTTCTTTTTAGATGCAGCGTTAATGGGTCCTACAAAATCTAATGCCCATTTCTCAAATGGTTCAATAACTACTTGGGCTTGAAGTGGCATTTGGTCTCGTGCAGTAGGCTTACCCATTCGTTGGCATTCATCACAATTGGATACATAAGTTTTAGCATCTTTGAAAATATGGGGCCAGTAGTAACAAGATTGTTGAACTTTGAAAGCAGTCCTCTTGTCTGTGAAGTGTCCTCCACAAGGACCATCATGGCAGGCTTGCAGAATATCATGAATTTCATCTTCCCTTACACATCTCCTGATCACCAAATCTGGTCCTGTTTTGTAGAGGCAATCATCGTGCCACATGTAATTTTCACTTAGTTGAATTACTTTCTGTTTTTCTCTAGGAGACAATTTCTTAGGCATCTTCCCTGTCACAAGATAGTTAGCGACATCTGCATACCACAGAGTGAATGTAGAAATAGCAAATAAGTTTTCATCAAGAAAGTTATCTTCTACTAGTGCATTATCTCCTAGATGAATCATTCTAGATAAGAAATCAACCACAAGATTATCTTTACCAGGTCTATCAATAATGTTGATATTAAACTCTTGTAATAATAAGAGCCATCGTGTAACTCTAGGATTTGTTACAGGTTTGTTCGTTAAAAATTTTATGGCTGAATGATCAGTGTGTACAAAAGATTGATATCCTATAATATAGTGTCTAAATTTATTGATAGCATGGACTACAGCTAGCAATTCTTTTTCTGTAACCGTATAATTAACTTCAGCTGGGGACAGATTTTTACTGACAAAGTAAATAGCATAGGGCATTTGATTTTCTCTTTGTCCAAGGACTACCCAAAGGGTTGTGTCTAAGGCATCGGTACAGATATGAAAAGGAAGGGACCAATTTGGTCCTCTTAATACAGGGGTAGTTGACAATTTCTATTTTAGAATTTTGAAAGATATTTGGCATTCATCATCCCACTTAAATTCGACTTCTTTAGATAATAATTTGAATAAAGGGGTAGCTAGGCTTGTAAAATTTGGAATGAATCTTCTATAGTAGCCAGCATGTCCTAAAAAGCTGCAGACTTCCTTTTGCGAGGAAAGTATTCTGATTTGTGTGATGATATAAATATTTTCCGGATCAACTCTCATTCCAGAACCAGAAATGTGATGTCCCAAAACAATACCTTCAGTGAGCATCATTTTTTATTTTTCATTACTTAAGGAAATATTAGTTTCCTTACACCTAATCAAGACTTTTTCTAGACTAGTCAATGCTTCCTGGAAATCTTGTTCATGGACTGTAAAGTCATCCATGTATACTTCCACACAATCATTGGTCAAGTCAAAGAAAATGGCTAGGACAACTCTTTGAAAAGTGGTTGGGGTATTGCAAAGTTTGAAAGGGAGCATCCTATAAGAATATGTGCCTCAAGGGAAGGTGAAAGTGGTCTTCTCCTGGTCTTTGGGTGCTATTTGTATCTGGTTGTAACCACTAAACCCATCCAAGAACGAAAAATACTTCTTTCTGGATAGGGTATCCAGCACCTGATCAATAAATGGTAAGGGAAAGTAATCCCTATGGGTGGCTTTGTTTAACTCCCAGAAGTCTACACATATCCTCCACTTACCATTTTTCTTGGGAACTATGACAAGTGGAGATACCCATTGACTATC
>ML776636.1:1409751-1440718 GCA_009831015.1 Picea engelmannii
TGGCTCGAAGGAGTTTTTGCAATTCCTCTTTTACAATATCTTTAAGGGTTGGATTCATCCTTCGCTGAGGCTGTCTAACTGGTCTGATTTGTTCATTAGTGTAGATATGATGTGTGCATGTGTCAGGGTGAATGCCTTTCATGTCTACATAATGCCATGCAAAGGCATCAAATTGTCTTTGGAGCATTTCAATCACTTGTGTCTTTTGTTCTAGTTCCAAACTAGAGTTTATATACAAAAGTTTTCCTGGGCTAATCTCAACAAGTTCAGTAGTTTCTTCCTTATCTGAGGAGGTTGGTGATAAAGTATATAATTGAGTGATATCAGGGTGCCAAGATTGTTGAAATTCAAAACTAAAAATATGTGACAATTCTGCAAAAGACCTTGGGTATTCAATGCAATTTGTGTCAGCTAAAAATAAGCTTAAGATTTGTTCATCTGATTGTTCTTGTATTCCTCTTACTTGTTCAAGTGTTAACACAGATCTGATGCAATCTTCCTCTCCATAAGGGTTTTCTAACC
Source organism: Picea engelmannii (assembly GCA_009831015.1). Taxonomy (NCBI): domain Eukaryota; kingdom Viridiplantae; phylum Streptophyta; class Pinopsida; order Pinales; family Pinaceae; genus Picea; species Picea engelmannii. The sequence continues at coordinate 1,410,274 of ML776636.1, forward strand.
AAATAGGTATTTCCTGTGCCGGTTGGGTAGGAGGGAAGAGGACAATTTTTTGGCTATGTGTGCCATTGGATATAGTCATCTCACCAGACCAATAGTTGATAAAGGCATCTGTTGTGGCCAGCCAAGGGCGACGAAGAAACATAGGGTGTCCTGGTTTGGAGGACAATTTAGAATAGATGACTAAAAAGTCTACTGGATATTCCCAAGAAGCTAGAGTGACTGTGACATCATCTAGACTTCCTGCAGGGCTAATGACTGACTTATCTGCCAACTCAATCATGGTTTGGGTTGGTCTTAATTGGTTGATTTGGAGATTTTTTATAGTGTTAAAAGGCATTACATTAATAGCTACACCCAAATCAATAAGTGTGTTTGGTAGATAAATGTCATTGATTTCGACAGTGACTGCTGGATTTCCAGGGTCATTATATTTGTATGGCATTTCATAAATAAATTCAGATAATTGTCCCACTACCTGAACAAGGGGAGGTTCCTTCTTCTTCCTTCCTGGTTTCTTAATGCAAAGATCCCTTATGATTTTGGCGTATATAGGGATATCCTTAATGGCTTGCAATAGAGGTATTTTTATGCACACATTTCGTAATTCATCTTCTATATCTTTGTGCAAGGGTGGGTCGGGTTTCTTCACTAATAGTCTTTCAAGGTAAGGTGGGAGATTAATTTGTTGGGGTACTTGTACAGAATGAGAGGTGATTGGGATAGGAGGAGAGGCCTCTTCTTCTGTAGGGGTGGTTTGAGTGTTTTCTTCCTTGGAATGATTATCATTTTCTTCCTGAATTATTACTGCAGGATCTGATTGGTTTACAACTTTCCCCGATCGTAGTTGAATTTCATAGGTGGGAAAGGTTTGAACTTTTGTATTCTGCACAAGGTGGGTGGGTCGATTATTGGGGTTAGGGACTAGTCGGGCAGGGATTATTGTTGGTCTCGGAGGATTGTGGGCAACTTGGTTTTGTGGTTGTTGATTGGCATTTATAGATACTTGTTGTTTTTTATTAGGGTTCAAGGGGATTGTAAATTGTTGATGTATAGGAGGTGTGAGTAAATCTTGCATCTGTGGTGGGTTGAATCCAAGTACTAATGCAGGGTACTGTGGATATGTAGGGTAAGAGGGATTTCCATACATAGGTCCCCTCCAACCTTGTTGCCAAGGTTGAGTTTGTTGAGGTGTCCATTGTGGATAGGTCACTGGGGAAGGACCCCATTGTTATTGTTGATATTGTGTATTAGGATCATAAAATGTATTGGGGTTTTGGGCTCTCCAAGGTCTTCTGGAAGGGTATGGTTGTTCATGTGAGACTCCTCCTCCCCTATACATGGCTTGTAATTCAAGCAAGGTTGGACACTCAGATGTGGGGTGTTCTAGTGTACACAGACCATAGATTTCTATGACATTTAATGGACATTCTTTCTCACCGTGCTTCCTTCAGCATCTATGACAAAATATTGCTAAAGCAACCTCTTCTTCTTGTTTCTTTTTCAGTTTTAGAGTATCTAACTGGTTACTTATTGTGCTCAAGATGTCTGTTTTAAAGTTCTCCAATAAGTTTCCTAACTCAGTTTTGGTGACAGTCCCTAAGCTTTGTTTTGTATTTCTATTAAAAGGATCTCCTGGTCCTTTGCTTGTTTTAGCTTGTCCTCTTGAGTACCTCCTACAATAATCTGCAATTTCTGAAAAAGGCTTCTGGTGTACATCTCCTGAACTCAACAAGTTTAAAACTTCTATGCAATCATCTCTGAGACCTTTCAGAAATACAGTTCTTACTACAGCTGGGTCTGTGGTGAATAGTTTTGACTTTCGATAGTTGTATAAGAACCTTTCTAAGTAGTCTTCAAGTCTTTCATCTTCTATTTGCTGCATTTTAAAAATGTCATTTTTAACATTATCCTTACAATAGTCTTGGTATTTTCGTAAAAATGTGTCTTTCATTTGATCCCAAGAGAGGATTGTATTTTCTCCTAAGTTCATGAACCATCTTAAGGCTGAATCTTTCATTGTAGCAAGAAAGAGCTTAAGTTTTTGGGCATCGTCTGAGTAGTTATATCTTCTACATAATATGTCAAACTCGAATAAAAATAAATCTGGATCTTCAGTTGACATACCTCTGAAAGTGGGTAACGATGATAGTGGGATATTCTTCATGCTGATGTTTCTGGAAATATCCAAGATTGGAAGCCCAAAAGTCTCAGTCTCTGTGGCTTCATTTCCTTCTTCTTCTGCCATTCTATTGATGGATGGTTCAGAAACTAGATTTTATGTGTCTCGTAAATGTTCAACAGACTCACGTTCTACCTGTCCCAGCACTGATTCTTTCGTTTTAGGTTCTCCTTCTAGAGCCTCGCTGGCTCCCCTTGAATTTTCTGTTGGTGGAATTTTTCCTGCACCAGTGTCAGTTGGATTAGTGGGGGGGGTTGTTTTTGAATCTTTGGAGCTTACAAATCTACCCTTGTTATCTCTATATCTATGCATAAAATGAAAATTTGATTCTTTAACTGAATTGAAATCCTAATTCCATCTAGAAGGTAAGAAGGAAACCTGGCTTCGGAGAACCCCACTCTAGTGGTCGTGTGGCTCTTCACTCACGTCTTAAACATTTTATCCTCCTCCCTCAAGCAGCCTTAAAAAAAAATTATACAAATAATCTAAGCTAAAAATCACTTCCTACCGTTTGCAACTCCCCGACAATGGTGCCAAAATGTTGTGTTGCTTATATGTTTAGTATAATGCACTCATTAATTATCAATCTAGGATTTGTAATCAACGGAGTTACAAGACACCAATAAGAAAAGTAATTTCTAATGTCATGAGTATAGAACTAGCTAGATTATGCATGCTGGAAACAAATCAAAATAGCAAATTGCAATGCACTTTGGTTGTCTTTCACAGAGAGGCTATCTACTCCATTATAGCACATGCAAGTATGAGATGGAGTTGGTTTGACAGATCAACTCTGCTATCTGACCCAAAAAACCAACTATGCAATCCACACTTCTGAAAGGGAAATCACACATCAATCATCAAGACATAGCATGGGTAGTTCAATAGTCAATATACTGAGTATGTTGTGGTTCACAATGTGTTGTTGTTGACTTCACTAGTTCTCCTTCAAACATGTCTGACCACTACTAACAACATTCATGTCTAAAAACCAAATTCATAAAAACATAGCATATGCAAAAACAGAGCAAGTAAAGATCTCTAAGCAATTATATAATAGAAATCCTAGTCTAAGCTGTATTGTTATCATCTAACAGAGTTAAAGATTCAGCTAATTTAACATTTATACTATTGAAAACAAATGCTAATGCTAATCTACGAAGATGCTAACCTTTGTTGGGCGGTGGGCCCTTGCCTCTTCAACAGGTCAGCTACTGAAGTCTATAGTAAGATTGTCTTCAACCCACACATTACTCTCACTCAAATCTCAAAACATAACATCAAACTTTTGTTAACAACTCAACTCATATTCAATCATAGACAATCAAGACATGGAGATAAATGACATTCTTGTATTAGTCTTCACTCAGAATATGTTCTGCAATATCACACGCTGCCTCACATGTTGGTAATATGCTAACTCTCCTCTTTCCACCATCCTTGCCACGACTATTTAACAGTCTTAGTCGTGAAACACAAGGAGGTGACATGATTTGCAAATCAGTCAAATGTTTAAATTTAATTATTCAGCTACATCTTTTAGCTTCATCCTTGTGACACGAAGTGCATGAGGATGAGGCAATCAACAAACTATTCTAACATAGCCTTGCTAAAGCAAATAAACATCCACTAATTGTCTTGGGCGATCTGGAGCTAAACTTGGTACATTCGGCTCTCTATATTGGTACCGAATCGTGACAGGTAGATGGTATTGGATCACAATAGTGCACAAATGGTGGTACCAGATCACAACATTCCACAGTCGTTGGTACCGTATCACAACATATGAGATTTAGTACCAGATGTGTTTGGTACCAGATTCAGACAATGGCAGTCTTGGTGCGCAAGTACCGGATAGCTGAGATGGTACAGGAAGGCTGGATTTATCTAGAGGTAAAAGATTTATACATGGCAAATTGAATCATTAGTACATGAAATATTTAATTCCCTAACTCAATAAACCACAAAATGCATGAATTAACTATACTTCACCTTATGACCTTATCACTGGCTAATGGTAGTGTTCTTGTCATTCACCCAAGCTTAGGTAGGCCAAAAAGGTATAGATGAAGAGTATAATAGGGTAATGGGGATGTCAATTTCGGGTCTCAGCAAGGGTGTCATAGACAATTTGAATATAGGTAAAAGGTTCTATATGAGGGGAAATTACTAACCCTTTCAAGTGAGCTTCTCGTTTGAATTTCTTTAGAAATCTCCCTAAACCTTCTGTGAGAATAATGAAGAAGTAGGGGGACAGGGGATCTCCCTTCCTTAATCCTAGGGAGGCATTAAAAGTGGGAGAGGGGGAAATGTTCACAACAATTGAGAAGAAATATGAGGAAGTAAGGTTCAGGGTCCATTGGATCTAGGAGGGGTCAAAGAAAAAGGCCCTCAGAATGGATTTTAGGAAGTCCCAATTTATTCTATCATAGGCTTTGGACATATCTAGCTTTAGGAGCATCCCAAGTTTTTTCTCTGACTACAAGAAATGAATGGTTTCATGGGAAATCAAAATGCCATATAGAATGTGTCTACCTTCTATGAAACCCCCTTGTTTATGGGAAATAATTTCTTGGAGGATACACTTCAATCTTTTAGTAATGATTTTAGATAAAAATTTGTAAACAACATTACATAATGAAATGGGTCTATACTTATTTGTTGTAATTGCTTCCTTTTCCTTCAGGATCATATCTAGGAAGGTGGCATTGAATGCTCACAAGATTGATTGATAGGTCCTGGCTTCTTCCACCGCTTCCCATAATTCTTTACCAATAATGCTCCAACAAGCTTGGAAGAAGTCCAAGGTGAAGCCATATAGCCCCGGGGCTTTTCCCTGCGACATGTCCTTAACCGTCTCTTCCACCTTTTCCAAAGTCACTTCCCTCAGCAAGATTTTGTTGTGGTCTTCTGAAACCAACTTTGCAATAGACTGGATCATTAAGTCTGTGGCTTCCCTTATGTCTTCAAGGGGTTTTGTGAGCAGCATGTTGTAATAATCCTCGAGGTGTTTCTCTATGTATTCATGCCTTTCTACTAACACCCCTTCTTCCATTTTCAAGGAGTTAATTCAAGTTTGGTTCCTACGTTGTAGGAGGGAGTTATGAAATAATTTGGTATTATTGTCTCCCTCTTTCAGCCAAAGCATCCTGGATTTCTGGCAGAACATGATTTCCTCTTGTTGTTCTCTTTCTTCTAACTCCCCTCTAAGGTTAAATTCCAGATGTTGTATCTCTGGATCTAGACCATCCTGGTTTATTTGTCTTTGGACTTGGTCCATCTTCACCTCTAAGTCTCGTTTAGAATCTTGAATGTTCCCAAAGACTTCGTTATTCCATTTTTTAAGGATAATTTTTATATGTTTCAACCTCTATTGGAACTGGAACATCTTTGTTCCATACAGTTTTTGGTTCTCTCCCCACCATCCTTTAATATTTTGCATGAATTATGGGTGTTTGGTCTAGAATTTATTGAATCTAAAGGGTTTGGGGCAGGGGCAGAGATCATCCATCCTTCTAAGAGAGATTGGCCAATTATCAAATCGATAAATAGGTCAGATCTCCTCGCAGACTGCTTGTCTATGTTGGTAAAAATTTCTAAGACTGTGAATCTGTTTAGTCTTTCTGCTATATCATGCTTCCCTCCTCTTTTGTTTCTCTAGGTAAACCAGATTTTTGAAGGGATGATGTCTATTAACCATAATTGATCGATGAGCTCTTTGAAATATTGTTCTTCTGAGCTCAAACACCCTATTCCAACTTTCTTGTCTTCCAAGGAGGTTATCATATTAAATTGCCCTCCTACAATCCATAGTTTCTCTTCCATACTTGTTCCTACCACCAAGATATCTCTCATGAAATCTCTCTTTTCTCCCAGAGATTGGGGACCACAAACTTGCGTGACTGTCACTTGTTTCATCGACCCTATGATCTTGTAGGATATGGTTATTATCCTTTTAGACTGGGATCTCATTTCCACTTTGATTTTGCTTGGGTTCCATAAGAAGGCTAGTCCTCGTGGGTTCCCCTCTGCTTTTGAGCAGATGAACTCGTAGGGCTTCCATATCTTCCTTGCTATTGACTCCATACTTTTCCTATTACGCTTAGTTTCTTGCAACATTACTAGGTCCATATTTTCGTACTTCAGTCTCTATGTAAGGATTGTGTGCTTTCAAATGCCATTAATACCCCTAATATTCCATGAGAATATATTCATATTTAACTTTTGGTTTGGGGGAGGAAATACATGTTTGGTAGTCCCACTACTTGTCCTGTGTCTATAAGAAGAAATTTTGTTTCTTCAAGAACTTTCTTATGGGGCTTCCGAAATTTTTTCCTCTCTTCGTCTCCTAGTTTCTTAGTGTTTTTTAGTGGGTTCAACTTTATGCCCAGGTTTCCCGACGAAGAGGATGGATTTTCGGTCATTGGTTCTTGGTTATGTTTTTTGAGAAGTTCTTTGTGGAGTCGACGAAGTTATCCCACCTGCATATTGTTAATCTATTTTTCCCCATGGACAGTTATCAATGTCTGTAAGTCCATCTCCATGTATTCTAATTCAGAGGCTTGGTTGTGGTCTTCCTTCATTGTTTCTTCTTGTGAATCTTCTGAAGCTGCCTCATCTTGCATCTAGACCACTCTCAACTCGGTTGCTATATTTTTTGTACTTTCTTCCATTTTCTGATCTTTCTATATGTCTTCCTATTTTGTCTCAGTATTCACCTAGTTAGGTTGTTCTTTCTCTAGCCCTTGTCACTCTACTTCCTAGTTAGCTTCCATATCTTCTTTCTTTGCTAAGATCTGGAAGTTGTTGTTATCTTTTCTTGCCCCTTCCCCGAGGTTTTTGATTCCTTTGTGTCTCGCCTTTATTTTTTGGGGGGATTTTATGAATCCTTTAATGTCTTTCTCCTCCTTGCCTTTGTTATTTATCAGTGTTGTGTTTTGGGATAGTCTCGGAATAGGTGCCCGTGTTCGTGGCATTTCCTACATCCGAATGGGATATGCTCGTAGTCTATGGGTTGGACCTATTCGTTATCTTGGAATGAAATAGTTATTCATTAAGGTATAGTTGTTGTCACATTCATGTAGACACATATTCTAGAATATGAAGTATATTTGGCTACTTTTGTTATTTCTGATATTTTGACAAAGAATCCCAATGTGTTGCCTATTCCTTCTAGTGTTTCATGGTGCCAGAACTCATGGGGTAGGGAGTACATTCTGATCCAGACTAGGGCGGCTGTGAATTCCTCCTTTCTAGGGGAGAAATGCTTTTACCAGTATCTGAGGTGGAGCCCCACCGAATGAAAGAAATACGGTCCCTCGTCAAAGATTTGGTTCATGTCCTCCGAGTAGGTGAACATTGTGGTGAAGAAACCTTTGGACCCGAGCTTTAGACTTATGTCTCCATTGACTTTCCATTTCAATTTTATCCATACCAGCAACACTTTCTCCATGGATCAGAGTCCCATGAATTTACCTATTAGTACATGGTCTGTCATATATTTAATGTAGTCTCCTACCAATGGTGAAGTGACCTTGTACCTTGGGTTCTCCACCATTTTATCCAGACACCCATTCTTTAGTTTCTTGTCAAACATTTTGCTTGTACCTTCTTCACTTGCAGTTTGGTCAAGTTTTTTCTTTCTTCTGCTAGTTTCTTTCATAAGGACACCATTTGGCAGCTTGCTTTTCCCTCCATCTATTGCTTCCTTAAAGGATTTTTTTGGTTCTTTCTCCTTGGTTTCTTATACTACAACATCTAGACCCTTCGCCCCCATTAAACCTATCCTCCTCTCTTCCTTAACCAGATCCCTAACCTTTTGAACTTTCTTTCAAACCCTAACATGCTCCTTCCTCTTGCTCCATCAATTCAATTTTCGATATTGGTGCATTGTTATGTATAAGGCTTCAATGCTTTATGTTTTAGTTTTCATATAATTAATTTTAAATTTTTAGTATTTTGGGTGGGGTCCTCTATATTGAAGGCCTTGATGTCCCCCAAAATTTGGAGGGTGTTTCCACACATCCTCAAGATGGATGTCATGTCCCCCAAAAAAATTGAACATGTATTCAAGAAAAAATTTTTACTTTAATTTGTTTGATATTTGTAAAGAAATAATTTTTTCTAATTTTTATAAGGAATTATAATGTCCAAAATAATTGAGATATCCATGTAACATGATGTTCAAATAATAAAATTACTTTTGTCAAAGTTTTTTTTTGCTATTACTAAGTAGGATGTTTTAAAGCCCTATGTTTTGGGCAAATGCCTTCACCAAAAATGTTAGTTTCATAAGCAACTAACCCAATTACAACAAGAAAACTTTAACAATATATTACACTATGAAAACTTATATACTAACATTTATTTTTCTAATAAAAAATAAATAAATAAATAAAAGTTGCATCCCATTAAAAAGTTTGCAATTTAAAACCATTAACATGCTTTACACTTTGTACTTGTACCATTAAAGCATCGTCAATTCATACACCCATAAGCAACTAACCCAATTATAACAAAGAAAACTTTGACAATATATAACACCATGAAAACTTATACACTAACATTATTTTTCTAATAAAAGAAAAAAAAATAGATAAAGGCAAGTTGGATCCCATTAAATTTTTTTTGCAATTTAAAATAATTAACTTGTTTTAGACTTTGTACTTGTACGATTAAAACATCCTCAATTCATACACCTAGGTAAACCATGTGTATTGAAGACATAACATAAAATATTACTTAAAATTAAAAATAAATATTAATATTACACATAAAAACTTGCCATAATGAAATTCAAATAAAGTATCAGGGAAAGAAGAAAGTATCAGGGAAAGAAGAAAATATGATTTTGTAATTCATCTAACCACAATAAAGAGATTACGTTCAAAGTACATTCCTTCTTTGATTCTCAATGTGAAGTTTCCAAAAACACAGAACTAGTAAAATAAGGATTTGAAAAGGTATTAGAAGAGATAGAAGTTTCTTTATATTATTTCAATCTTTTAATTTTTGTCTTTCTGGTTCATAATCATTTTTTATTTTAATTTTCAAAAATTTAAAAATTTAAATATTAAATATTAAATTTTGAATGTTGACTTTTCACACATTGACATTCACATCAACATAGAAAATGTAAAAATATACTGAAAATTAGTATATTAATAAACAAGACATTAAAGTTTCCAAAGAACAAAAACTAAGTCATGTATTGCCATTTTGAAAATAAGGAAACAAGGAGAATGACTGATATGTGGAAGAAAATCTTTCATCACATAGAGAATAAAAAACAAATTTTAAGAATTTGGGCGTATGGTGTAACAAGTACCATACAGACTTAACAAGTACCATACATACTTTGCTATTGGTTGTGAGTTACATCTCTTAATATAAGATTTATGTATCATTGTGGTCATGCTTGATGAAGGTGAAAGTAGGTAGTTGTTTGGGGAACCTAGCTCTTAAGCATCATGTAAATTAAAAAATTAGATTAATAAAAAATTAAGTCTATTTTCTATAAGCATGAAAAAGTTTGTAATTCTCATATTTTTTTTGTTTCTAGTTATAGAAATTGAAATATGCATATTGATATAAAAGAATAACGAGCAGCAAGGAGAAAAAAAACAAATCTCAAATTTTAGACTTTTCATAACAAACTATCCAAAATTGGCTTCCCATATTAGTGGCTATGGATTTAAAAACTAGATATCAATCAAAACCTTAAAAGATAAAATTATATACACAAACCTAAAATTCATTTTTTTAAATATAAAGATTATTAAACAAAACATACTCTTTAGCTTATTTTGAAAAAATTGGTTTAGTTGGATCCAACCTTTCTTCTTTTGAGGAATCTTTTTGTAACACTAAGTATTTTTGACAGAATGTTTTACTTACCCAAAAATAAATAAAAAATAACATGAATAAAAATAGTTGGTTGTGTGTAAATAATTGAAATTGTGTGAGAAAAAATTCTAAATCTTAAAAATATTATCAAAGTTTAAATCTTCAACTCTTAATAATAATTGTGCTACTCGATTTTACTTAGTAATTTTTTTAGAAAGCAAAGTGTAAGTGCAATTCCTTATAGATTCATGAAAGTTAGTTGTCCAATGTAATTCCTAAAAAATTCCAGAATAAGATAGTTGTATCATGCATTAATTGATCTTGTTCCACAATTTTAACTTTAAAGCATTGGAATAAAGGAATAACATTTTAAATATCCAAAAAAGTATAAAAAACATATTGTTCCTCAACATGTTCATGCTCTTTATTTGATCTCATAACTTAATGAATGGTTGTGGAAACAAAAGCATTGACTTCCTCTTTAATATTTTACAACAAATACAAATATCTTGGTATATTTATATGGTCAGAACAACACAAATAAGATTTAATAAGCATAAAGTTTTCCTAAGATAAGGATACAAAATTTTATAGTTGTAGAAACATTTTCAAGATGTTCTTCATGCATAAATAACTTTATTTTTTACAGTCACATAGACCCAACAACGAGCATGCATAGAAGGAGAGGAGAATAAGACTCAAACAATTAGGCCACCTAGAGAAGGAGAAGGGAATTAGACTCAAACTGCTTGGAACTAATGACAATGGACTAGAATTACTTTATTTCTTAGCTATACAACTACTAATCCTTTACAAAATACTAGAATGTAGAAGAACTTTGGTATTCATCAATGTTGTTCTTAATGGGTTATACTTTATTGGAATTTTGGAATGCCTGGAACTGTAAAAAATGTCTCTTACATGTTTTGTAGTATACCCACAATGTTGATCATAGTAGGTCGTTCTTCAAGGGATTCTTTTATGCATAGAAAACTCACACTTACAAGGTGATTGATGCAATTGAGTTCCTTATCTTCTTTAGTGATGGTACTAGTCCTCCTCAATAGACTCCTATCCACCACTTCCCTAACTTTATTTGGAAAACCACTGCCCACCCATTTATTCAAGTTCATTCCTTCCACAAACATGGTGTGGGTGGATTTATTCTAGTGAGAATACACAATAGCACTATTCCATAGATATAAATATCACCTTTTGTTGTCACACATCCACCTAATCCATATTCTTCATTCAAACATTCTCATAAAAAGGTTTCTGATTCAATTTTTTTAATAAAAAATAGAAAACTCATGACATTCCCCAGCATGCTATCTATCTCAAATAATACTTGGAGGGGTGTATCATGTAGATCCCTTGAGTGCATGTGTGGATGTGAGAGTTAAGTCCTCAAAGTCTACAAAACATATGGTAGCAAGGCCAAAGTATATTAAGTATGTTGACATATCTTCACCCACAAGCACATTGTTTGGTTTCAGATCGCAATGGATCACTTGCATGAAACAATGGTGATGAAGATAAGTCATGCCCTGTGCAATTTCATTGCTATATTCAACCTTTGAATCAAAGTCAAACTACTTTCTACTTCATCATCAGGATATAAACTTCTCTAGGCTTCCATTTGACATTAATGGAAATATCAAAGATTTAATTTGGAGGTCCGAATAAGAAGTTATGATTCTAATAAGATTTTGGTGCCTAACGTGACCCAATAATTTGCACTCCTTGTCAAAACATTTTTTATCCCCTTCATTTTCCAGATTGAGAAGCTTCACTTCAATGATCTACCCACTCCTAAAAAGTTGGCGTCACTAAATTCCTCTGTTGCAAGGATGAGCTCTCCATAGGAAATTATTTGATGCCCCACATTTAAGGATACCCCAACCTCTATAGGAGTATGCCTCTTTCATTTTCATCTCCACAAGAATCCCAGAAACAAACACAATACAAGAATGACTACACCTGCAACAACAGGTATAATGACTCTTTTCATATATGCAACACTTTTACGTTTGTGAGTAGAGCATGGTGATAGACTTACCCAAGGTCCACAGAGACCAAGATTTCCCATAAATGTTGTAGCACCAATATTTTGAAAACTCCTCCTTTCGAGACCTCTCCTGACAATTTGTTGAAAGATAAATTCAAATGAATGAGCACTTTGAGATTTTCCAATGACATAGGTATTCCACCTGACAAGTTGTTGGAGGAGAAAACCATGAATTGAAGACTTTGAAGTTCATCGAGTGACACTGGAATTGGACCTTCAAGTGCATTGCAAGAAATAGTCAAGTATTGTAGTTCTTTGCAGCTTCTAAGCCCACTTGGGATGTAACCAGTTAACCTATTTGCAAAAATATCTATAGCTTGAACAATAATCATCTTACTTAGTTCCAGAGGGAGGGGTCCATGTAATAAATTATTTGAAAGGTTGAAAGACAAAGATAAATTTGCAATATCTGCAACCTCGAGAGGTATGGGCCCACTAAGCATGTTGTATGATAAGTATAAATCTAGTAACTTCATGCATTTTCCTAGATTTGTAGGTATATTACCTGATAACTTTTTGTGATGAAGATATAGATACATCAGTTGTTGAAAGTGGGAAATAGAATTAGGGATCCTTCCAGAGAGATTATTTCCATAAACACCTCGTGTAATACCCCAAGGTCGAGCCCCAGCTGAATTGTAAACATGTTTTATAGGCTGGTGATACAAGTGATTATAAGCTAGGAGGCTTATGTGAAGATTAGGCCACAAAGCCTAGATGCTTAAGGCCAGTGAGCCTATTTTTGTATATGTAAACACTCATATCATTAATATAATTAAATCGTTGCATGTATACCGACCACGATAAAAGAGTATGGAGGAATAAGCTCCACTAGGTACAGAAAGGGAGGGGCTATGAGACTAGGAAAAAGGGTTAAGCTTGAGGGATTAACTCTAAAGGAATATTATATTATTATTTCCTAAGGATTATGGTAAGGATAATTTTTTAATCCTAAGTCTCATGGAAGAGGGAATGAATCCCAAGTGGAGAGAAACGAGCTCCAGGAGGGCCATGTGTCAATCATGGTGCATGGAAATATAGGTGGGGGGAAATAGTCTTTTGGGGGGATGTTTCCCCATTCACTCATGCATTCATGCACTAAGCCATATCCTCCATCATCAACCTCTACATCATTCACACACCTTTGGAACCTGCAGGCACCTTGAGCTATCCTGTACTTTTCCTGTGATGCACAACGCACATGTACTTTTCATGAGCCCTTATCTTGCCTTAACGGATTGTTGTTTCCGCCAATGCAGTTCCTTGACTGAGTGTGGTTTTCTACCATCATATGTTCTATACCCGAGATTTATTGTTTCCATCACCCTTACTCGATTGACTTAGGAGTTGGACTGAAGAAGTAGGTTGTCGGGCATGTGGGTTTGAAGAGGTGGGTTGTCAGGCCCGTGGACTGAAGAAGCAGGTTTCTAGGCCTATGAGAAACTCTCTCCAGGTGAGAGAGGTTGTTGGGGAAGTGATTTTCCCAGAGGGAGCCCAACAATAGCTATAGTTCTCTGATAATTCCTATTCAGCCAGTTGTTGAAGCCCTGGAAGGGAAGTGGGGCAGTCGAATGACTATTGAGAAGAGAAGGGGAACACTTCTTGGGGTGGGACAGGAATGTGGGGAATGAGAGGATGTAGGTTGTTAGTGTGAGTTGGATCCTTGGATGAAATCCTTTGTGTTGATTGTGCAACTTCTTGTTGTCTCAACCTAGCCTAGGAATCCCTTTACCTGGGTGGAGTTTAGTCCCAACTTAGGGGTGATCCACTGCTGAGAGTGATGAGCAGTGTGGTCTAAGGCTAGGAGGTTCATGGAAGGTCTACACCCAGTTGGTGGTCTTATATAAATATATAAGTACCACTTATGTGCTCATTTGCATGTTGTGTATTTGTACATGTCTTATATTTATGAGTTTTTCCTGTATATGTTGTATGTATAGGCTTATTGTTAGTTCTGCATTAATATGTGCATTAGAAGAATGTAATTGTCTGTTAAGTTTTATATGTATGATGTTTCACAAGAGTTTCAGTGCGGCATAGCCCAATTGGACTATGGTTGGGTATGTGCATTTTTTAATATCAGAAGCATGAGAAGTTCTCAATGTGGCAATCCCTAGCCTAGGAGGCCCGGGGAGTGCTACAAAATTGGTTTCATAGCTTAGAAAGAGTGTTAAAAGGAGTAGCATGGCCCATCCTGGGTGGATGGGGATGTTCCAATATGGTATCAGAGCTCTAGATTTCAACATTTAGCCTGGATGGGTTGTGTAAGCATAAATTGAAGTAAGAGTTCAGAAAGAATTGTTCTTGATTTAGGAAAAAATTGAGTTTTTGAATGTCCATAAGTGCCAAGAGGGATATAAGAACACACCTTAACTACGTCTAAAGTCTCAGAAGGTGTAGCGTTGGCATTTTTTCAGACAGAGGCAGAGTATGCGTGTTTGTCATTGATGACAAAGATCACAATCAACAGCACAATGATAATGCCATGGTAATGGCAAGTTGCCACTTATGTGCACATGTGAAGACCAATAGTGATCGTTGGATCCCATTCACATTTCTCGATGACCATCAGATCTAAATTTAGATAGGAGGAGCGCGTAGTAGAAGAGAATAGATCTTAGGTGTCAGATCTGAGCTCGAAGACCGACCGTCATTAGATCCATAAGAAGGAGCATGATATTTATGTGCAAGATGAAGCGGGGCTACAAAATCCTGAAAGCAAGAGGACCATCCATCTTCAAGAAGGACACGTGGCAAGCGAATATAATTTCACTGACTTGCACATTGGGGGAGTCAACAGAGCATGGTGTGGGAACTCGCGATAAGTGAAATCCTAAAATGATCTGGGACGTCAGATCGAGGATTGATCTGGACCTTTGGATCGAGGTATGTTGTGGAACATTGGATGCAGAGGAAACATAGCGAGTGATTGGCATTTTGCTGACTGGAAATTCAAAGAAAGGAGGTGCTCTATCCTTTGAAATTGTGAAATGCGAAACTGCGATTTAATCTGAGTTGTTGATCAAAGGGAGATCGTGGACCATTGATCAGGCATGACGAAGGCTCGTGAAGTTTTGAAATCATGATAAGATCTTGACCGTTGATCCAAGAGAGACATGTGGTGAGGGATTAACATTTTGCTGACTGGAAATTCAAAGGAAGGAAATGCTCTAACCTTCCAACTAGCGATATGCAAAATCGTGATAAGGTTTGGGCCATGGTCATAGACAAGGTCACGTTGTCAAAGGCTAGAGGAAGGAGCTAGTGTATCTAGGCTCCATTTCGGGTACCGGGAGTCAAGGAGTCAAGGAAGAAACTCACGGTAGAAAATTCGATATGCGAAATCGTGAAAGCTCTTTATGGATAAGCACTTGGTCACAGCTAGTGGTCATGAGAAGGGAAGGAGCCAGTCCAGCTAAGCTCCTTTTCGGGGTTTCAGAGATCGCGACTTAAAAGTGTCGAGAACCCTCATCACAAGAATTTTGAAATGTGAAATGCCTTTTGGTGTAGGCTGTGGTCACTGTCGATGGTCATATTAGAGGGAGGATCTAGAATGAAGCTAAGCTCCATTTCGGGGATTGCAACTTGGAGCGTCGAGACCCTTCGACATAGGATTGCCGAAATGTGAAATGCGAAACACATTTTGATTAGGCCCATGGTCACGGCTAGTAGGCATATGGAATAAATGTGAAACCCCATTGATTTAATCCAACGGTGCTTGTTAATTGGAAATCTGATCAAAGGAGTATTGTTGATCTTTACAATTAACTGTTCAGTTACGATTTAGTTAGCAAAACTGAATCATGGTTCTTGGACAGTTGGTGCTTCAATTGCTGAAGCATTGTTTTCCTAGGGATTTGAGGTGTAACTAAAGTTGTGGTAGTGCATAAAGGATATACACAGTGAATGTGCATGATTGGCTGTTCTGATTGAAAAATGAGTTGAACTGTAGAAAGGTAAAATTACAGTATGCAAAATGTGAAGAAAGCTCAGAGATAACAAACAGAAGCTGAACAGAACAAAAAAGGTGAAGAGAGCAGAATGTGCACATATCAAAGAGCATGAGAAGGACATAGAAAGAACAAATAGAAAGAAACATCAAGTCAAGCCAAGTATGAACAGAGCAGAAGAATAGGGTAGCAGAGAATAATTGCAGAACATTGAAGAAGTGGTAAGAATTGATATATATGTATTGTTGGTTATTCATTCATTTATTTATAATCAGGGAGGTAGGGTGGTGCTAGGGAGGACTGTGGTCCTCTGATATTCATGTTGATGCTTGAATATTGGGAGTTGTATCTTCCATCTAGTTGTGGCTAGAAAACAAGGTGGCAAGGTGGTGCTTGGGAAAACACAGAGTTTTCTGTATGCAAGTTGGTGCTTGTATAAGTGGAAGTAGGTGCTTCCATCCAGTCAGTGCTAGAACACTCAGGGAGTTGGTGCTTCCTTCTAGTGGGTGCTAGAGAAACCAGAGAGTTGGTGCTCTCAAACAAATTGGAGCTTGTAAAACAAAGTTAGTAGCCTCACATTGAGTTGGTGCTCAATTATAGATGATATACAGAACTTAAAAGACTGCCTATCATTTCGAAGAAGAAGAGGTTTTCTCCCTTTATGGGTTTCCTCATGAAAATCTGTCTTTGTGTATATCTTATGTGTGAGTGATTCTCATTATTTATGTTGTCCATATGTTGTATAATATTTATGTTCACTTGGAGAAAGATTAAAAGTGGTTTAATTGACTTAAAATTGTTTAAGCATAGTAACAATTGATTCACCCCCCCTCACAGTTGTCTCATTAATTTCAACAATTGGTATCAGAGTGGGTTCCTTTTATTTAAAGGTAGATATGTAAGCGTAAACATGACAAGTCATGAAGGGACTTTAGCCAATAAGCCCCCTTTGTTTGATGGAACAAATTTTGTCTTCTGGAAGATTAGAATGAGAACATACTTAATGGCCTTAGGTGCTGATGTTTGGGATGTAGTAGAGATTGGATATACAAAGCTTGTTGTGCTAGCCTCCAAGGATGATAAGTTAGAGTTTAGTTTTAATGCTAAGGGAATGAATGCTATTTTGAATGGACTTGCTGAAGCTGAGTTTGTAAAGGTGATGCATCTTGAAACTGACAAAGCAATGTGGGATAAAATTATTAGCAATTATGAAGGAAATGAGAAAGTAAAAGATGCCAAACTTCAAACATACAGATTGAAATTTGAACAAATAAAGATGAATGAAGATGAAACAATTAGCAAGTATTTTTTAAGAGTTGAAGAACTTGTAAATTCCATGAAGGGTCTTGGTGAGAAGATTGAAGAATCATTTTTAGTTCAGAAGATTTTAAGATCTTTGCTTGATAAATTTAATCCAAAAGTCTCTGCAATAGAAGAACTAAGTGATCTTAAAACTCTATCCATTGATCAACTCCTAGGAACTCTAACTGCATATGAAATGAGAATTAGTAAAGATAAATCCATTACTAGAGAAGCATCTTTTAAAGAAGACAAGAATATTGATTCAGAATTAGATGATATTGAGGCAAAATTTGTGAGAAGGTTAAAGAAAGGATCAGGAAAATATCAAGGCAAGATCCCCTTCAAATGTTTTAATTGTGGTAAGATAGGTCATTTTGCATCTAAGTTTCCCCAACAAAAAAGGACCAGAACTCTGATGATGAAAAGAAATACAAATTTAAGAAATATAGTAAAAAGAAAAGTTTGTGTGCAAACAATGATGACTCCTATGAAAACAAATTGAATGATTTTGTGCTTATGGCCATGGGAGATCATGATAATGAATATTTAGGAGGTGAAATGGATGATGAAGAAGATTTGGTGGATATGGAAGGTGAATTAATCAGTGCCTTGGAAGAAATTGGCAGACTCATATGTAAGAAGAGAAAACAAAACGGTTGTTGATGCAGTTTAAAATGAATGATAAAAAACCTGATGAAGACTTTTCTCTACTAAAAGTGGAGTTAGAAGAGGAAAAGAAAATAGAAGACATTCTGAAACAATAGTTATCAAAGAAGAAAGCAAGGTGTGAAGTCTTAGAAGAAGAGATAGTAAAAACTATAAAAGAAATGGAGAAGTTTAAGGCATTGTATCACCAAAATCTGTCAACTATTAAATCCTTAGAAGAATTAACTTCCATTCTAAATCAGCAAAAGAATCCAAAGTTGAAAGTTGGCTTGGGCTATAAAGAAGGATCAAGTAGTGATCATCCAAGTAATACAGAACCCATCAAGTTTATCAAATCTAAATCATTGACAACAACCACTCTACAGAAACAAAGAAAGAAAATCAACCACCAAGAATGAATGAAAGAAAAAGTACCAGAGCCGAATCTGTAGATCAGAGAAACTATCAACATGGAAGAAATCGACCCACTCAAAGAAGACAGTCTTCTTCTAGGTACAAAGGATTTTTCTATGGATATTGTTTTTTCTTTTCTAACTTTGGTCACAAAGATATAAATTGTTCTTTAAGATTTAGATATGAGCAATCAAGTTTTTCAAGGAATAATTATCTGCCACCACAAAGATTGAGATAGCCAAGCAACAAACAATCACAGACTATAAATCATGTGATGACTGCGAGAAGGACATAGGTGAAACACAACAACAATTATGAGCATAACAATCATTATGATATGTTATTCAGTGAACCAGAATGTTACAACTACCATAATTATGGACATAAAGCTACAGACTATTGCTTAAGGAACTATAAGCTAGATCTGAATCATGTTGTTGAAAATTTCAAGGTTTGGAAGAAGAAAGAAGATGACCAGTGCAGATTAGTGTTATTAGCCCAAAGATAAAAGAATCCATGGTATATTGACATTGGATGTTCCAAACATATGACTGGAGACAAAAGTAAGTTTCTAACTCTAAGTGAAAACAAATCAGGGAGTGTAACTTTTGGAAACGATGCACCAAGAAAAATAAAAGGTAAAGGAATGGTAAGCCTGAGTAATGGCAAAGGAAAAGCTCAAGATGTGTTGTTTGTAGATGGTTTGAAACATAATCTACTAATTGTCAGTTAAGTTTGTGATAAAGGATGTGAAGTTGTTTTTACTTCTAAATATTGTAAAATAAAGTCTTTGAATTCAGGACAACTGGTTGCAAAAGGGATAAGAACAGAAAACAATGTCTATGTATTAAAAGATGAAAAATAAGAATGCCACTTAAGCAAATATGATGAAAGTTGGCTATGGCATAGGAGACTTTGACACCTAAATTTTGATCATATAATCAAGCTTATAAACAATGGTGCGGTAAAAGATCTTATGAAGATATCAAAACCATACGACTCTGTTTGTAAACCTTGCAAGATAGGAAAGCTTACTCCCACTCAATTCAAATCTAAAAACTTTCCTTGAACAGAAAAACCTCTCCAGTTAGTACATATGGATTTATGTGGACCATCAAGAAAAGAAGGTACAGGAAAAGAAAACTATTTTATGTTGATTATTGATGATTATTCTAGACTAACGTGGGTTGCCTTTTTGAAGGAAAAATCTGAAGCATTTGAAAAATTCAAAGTGTTTAAGGCTCTAACTGAGAATCAAACAGGAAAAATATTGAAGGAAGTAAGGTATGATAGAGGAGGAGAGTTTAGTTCATGGAACTTCAAAGATTTCTATGATAAACATGGAATCAAACGAGAATACACTATTCCAAGAACTCCACAGCAAAATGGAGTTGTTGAGAGGCAGAATAGATCAGTACAACAAATGGAAAGATCAATGATGAATGAAAGGAATATACCTCAGACATATTGGGTGGAAGCAATCCATACAACTATTCACATTCTTAACAAAGCTCATCTCAGGCCACATAGTGACAAGACTCCTTATGAACTTTGGTTTGGAAGACCTGCTTCAATCAAGCATTTTAAAGTCTTTGGGAGTAAATGTTATATCAAGAACAATGATGAAAATATTGGCAAATATGATGACAGGGCTGATGAAGGTATCTTCTTAGGTTATGCTACAAACAGTAAAGGGTACGGATGCTACAAGAAGAGGCTAAATAAATCGGTTGATTGTATCGACATAAAAGTTGATGAAGAAATCATTGTCAGAAATGTAAGCAATGTTGAACCAAGCACAGAAGATATAGTTGAAGATGAAGATGAACAAGTCCAAGGATCAGAAAGGGAAGAATCTTAATCAGATGAAGATATGAATACTCAGGCTGACACAAATTATCAAAAAGAAACAAAACCACCTCTCGGAATTGTTAGAAAGAATCATCCTGCAAATCAGATAATTGGAGATATAAATAAAGGAGTTCAGACAAGAAGGAAATTAGTTAAAGACTTAGAACAATCTCATATTTCTTTTCTATCTATGATCGAACCTAAAAATTTTGATGAAGCCAGCAACCATGATGATTGGATTAGAGTTATGAATGAAGAACTTGATCATATTGAGAAGAACAATACTTGGGAGCTTGTTCCTAGACCTAAAGATAAGAATGTAATAGGTTCCAAATGGGTGTTGAAGAATAAAATGAATGAAAAAGGACAAGTTGTTAGAAATAAAGCTAGATTGGTCTCTAAAGGGTATGCACAAATTGAAGGTCGGGATTTTGATGAAACCTAGGCACCAGTGGAAAGATTGGAAGCCATTAGAATGTTCCTTTCATATTCTTGCCATAAGAACTTTAAAGTTTATCAGATGGATGTTAAGTCGGCATTTCTTAATGGAGATCTAGAGGAAGAAGTATATATGGAGCAACCTGAAGGATTCTCATTGGCAGATAATCCTAATTATGTTTGCAAGCTGAAGAAGGCCTTATATGGACTGAAACAAGCACCACGAGCTTGGTATTATAGAATGGACAATTTTTTACAAGACAAAGGGTTCAAGAAAGGTACTGTTGACAACAATCTCTACATTAAGTCTGAAGGTGATAATTTACTAGTTGTTTTGGTTTATGTAGATGATATGATTTTTGGTTTTACTAATGAATCATCTGCTTAGTGGTTTGTTAACTCTATGAAAACAGAGTTTGAGATGTCCATGATAGGAGAACTATCATATTTTCTTGGTTTACAAGTAAATCAGAGTTCTACAGGAATATTTATCTCTCAAGAAAAATATTTGAAAGAGATGTTGAAGAAATTTTAGATGGAGGATTCCTCTCCTGTTAGTACACCTATGGTGGTTGGTTGCAAGCTCAGTAAATATGATATTTCACCTGATGTTGATCAAAGGACATATCACTCTATGATACAAAATCTTGTGTACATCACAGCATCTTGTCCTGATATAATGCAAGATGTTGGAATGGTAGGTCGTTATCAAACTGCTCCTAATCAAAGTCATTTGGTAGTTGTCACAAGGATATTCAAATACTTAAAGGGAACAATGACTTATGGTCTGTGGTATCCTGAAAATCAGAATTTTCAGTTAACTTCTTATTCAGATGCAGATTGGGAAAACTATGTGGATGAGAGAAAGAGCATCAGTGGAGGTGCATTCTTCCTGGGTGACTCGTTGGTAGGATGGAATAGTAAGAAGCAGGGATCTATTTCCTTATCGACTACAGAAGAAGAGTACATTGCTGTTGCTACTTGTTGCACTCAGAATTTATGGATGATTCAAAATCTTGTAGATTTGAAGGTAAATTATACTGATCCGATTACAATTTACTGTGATAACACTAGTTCCATTAGTGTCTCCAAGAACCCTATTCTTCACTCCAAGACTAAGCATATCCCAATAAAATACTATTTTCTCAGAGAACAAGTTACAAAAAGAATTGTTCAACTGAATTATATTCCTTTCATAGAACAGATAGCTGATATCTTTACTAAACCATTAGCAATGACCCGTTTTTGATATCTTCATCAGAAGTTGGGGGTTATAAATTATTTTGTCTAATCTGTTCACCTGGTTAAGGGGAGTACTTATTTGAATATCTATTGTATTTCTAAGCTGCTCATAGTTGACAGGGGGACTATGTACTGCAACAACTTAGGGGGAGCATGTTTCTTCTTTGACATTGATGTCAAAGGGGGAGAAAGTGTGGTAATTTCAAGGATGCTACAGTGATATAGTTGGATTTTCTTCAAGGGGTTTCCATCAATGCCAAAGGGGGATATTGTTTGCATGTTTTCAGATAGAGGCAGAGTATGTGTGTTTGTCATTGATGGCAAAGATCACGATCAGCAACACAACGATGATGGCATGGAAATGTCAAGTTCAACAATGAAGAGCAACAGTGATCGTTGGATCCCATTCATATTTCTCGATGACCATCAGATATGAATTCAGATAGGAGGAGTGTGCAGTAGAAGAGAACAGATCTCAGGCATCAGATTTGAGCCCGAAGACCGACTGGCATTGGATCCATAAGAAGGAGCACGATATTTGCGTGCAAGATGAAGCGGACCTACAAAATCCCAAGAGCAGGAGGACCATCCATATTCAAGAAGGACACATGGCAAGTGACTAGAATTTTGCTGACTTGCACATTGGGGGAGTCAACGGAGCATGGTGTGGGAACTCGCGATATGCGAAATCCTAAAATGATCTGGGTCATCGGATCAAGGATTGATCTAGACCTTTGGATCGAGGTATGTTGTGGAACGTTGGATGCAGAGGACACATGGCGAGCAATTGGCATTTCGATGACTAGAAAGTCAAAGAAAGGAGGTGCTCTATCCTTTGAATTCACGAAATGTGAAACTGTGATTTAATCTGAGTCGTGGATCAAAGGGAGATCGTGGACCGTTGATCAGGCATGACGAAGGCCCGTGAAGTTGTGAAATCGGGATAATATCTTGACCGTTGATCCAAGAGGGACATGTGGTGAGGGATTAACATGTCGCTGACTGGAAAGTCAAAGGAAGGAAATTCTCTAACCTTTCAACTCACGATAAGGTTTGGCTCATGGTCATAGACAAGGTCACATCGTCAAAGGCTGGAGGAAGGGGATAGTGTAGCTAGGCTCCATTTCGGGTACCAGGAGTCAAGGAAGTAACTCACGGTAGAAAATTCGATATGCAAAATCACGAAATCCCTTTATGGATAAGCGCCTGGTCACAACCGGTGGTCACAAGAAGGGAAGGAGCCAGTCAAGCTAAGATCCTTTTTGGGGTTTCGGAGATCGTGACTTAAAAGTGTCAAGAAGCCTCATCACAAGAATGCCAAAATGTGAAATTCCTTTTGGTGTAGGTTGTGGTCACCGCCAATGGTCATATGAGAGGGAGGAGATAGAATGAAGCTAAGCTCCATTTCGGGGATCGCAACTTGGAGCATCGAGACCCTTCGACATAGGATTGCCGAAATGCGAAATGGGAAACACATTTTGATTAGGCCCATGGTCACAGCCAATAGGCATATGGGATAAATGTGATACCCCACTGATTTAATCCAATGGTGCGTGTTAATTGGAAATCTGATCGAAGGGGTATTGTTGATCTTTATGATTAATTGTTCAGTGACAATTCAGTTAGCAGAACCGAATCATGGTTCTTGGACGATTGGCATTTCAGTTGTTGAAGCATTGTTGTCCTAGGGATTTTAGGTGTAACTAAATTTTTGGTAGTGCATAAAAGATATACGCAGTGACTATGTGTCGTTGGCTATTCTAACTGAAAAATGAGTTGATCTATAGAAAGGTAAAATTACAGTATGCGTAGTGTGAAGAAAGCTCAGAGATAACGAACAGAAGATGAACAGAACAAAAAAGGTGAAGAGAGAAAAATGTGCACATATCAAAGAGCATATTAAGGACAAAGAAAGAACAGATAGAAAGAGACAGCAATTCAAGCCAAGTATGAATAGAGCAGAAGAATAAAGTAGCAGAGAAGAATTGAAAAACAATGAAGAAGTGGTAAGAATTGATATATCTGTATTGTTGGTTATTCAGTCATTTATTTATAATCAGGGAGGTAGGGTGGTGCTAGGGAGGAATGTGGTCCTTTGATGTTCAAGTTGATGCTTTAATATTGGGATTTGTAGCTTCCATCTAGTTGTGGCTAGAAAACAGGGTGTCAGGGTGGTGCTTAGGAAAACACAGATTTTTCTGTATGCAAGTTGGTGTTTGTATAAGTGGAAGTAGGTGCTTCCATCCAGTCAGTGTTGGAACACTCAGGGAGTTGGTGCTTCCTTCTAGTGGGTGCTAGAGAAACCAGAGAGTTGGTTCTCTCAAACAAGTTGGAGCTTGTAAAATAGAGGTAGTAGCCTGACATTGAGTTGGTGCTCAGTTATAGATGATGTACAGAACTTAAAAGACTACCTATCATTTCGAAGAAGAAGAGGTTTTCTCCCTTTATGGGTTTCCTCGTGAAAATTTGTCTCTTTGTATATCTTATGTGTGAGTGATGCTCATTATTTATGTTGTCCATATGTTGTATAATATTTATGGTCACTTGGAGAAAGATTAAAGATGGTTTAATTGAATTAAAATTGTTTAAGAACAGTAACAACTAATTCACCCCCCCCCCNACATGTAGCAGTTTGAGGAAATAAACCACAGTAACCGTGGTTTTGGAGCCACAAAGTTAGGAATTGGGCTGTCGGATCTATTCAGGAGTAGACAGATCCTTCACAGTCGTCGAATCTGGGAAATTAGTGCGGTTGCTAACCCCTCCATTCCTTCAAACTTCATTGCTTCGGAAGTTTTTATGTCTTTGACAAAAGGGAGGAAAAATCATGAAGCTCCAAAGTCCTAGAGTGACTCTACACCGTAGATCATTTGGGAGAAGGTGGATCGTTGGATTCCTAAGTGGTTCAGTAGTTCAACACTCCACGGAAATTTGTTTGTGGTTGTGTAGAAGGAAGATTTACCCGAAGTCCCGAAGTCCAGAACCAATCTGAACCATTCATGTTCTGAGACATGTGTCTGAAGTTAAATAAGTGCTCAGAATTTTGACGTTTGGCAGTTTGGGGGTGGGTTGTTGTTCATCAGCAAAATCCTTCAAATCCCAAAGTCTTGAAGTCCTGAAGCGCCGAAGTCCTGAAGTTCCAGGGATCACCTATTCTGAAATTCAGCGTTCGAATGTTTTGACGTGCTTTGGCATATAATTTTCTGAAGTCCCAGAGCAATGAAGTCTCAAAGCTTCGGGAAACAATTGTTCGAAAGTTTGCCATTCAGGAGTTATAAAGTATATTGGTGTGAAAGATTTCGAATCCCGAAGTGTCGAAGTCCAGGAACGTCGTAGTGACATGGCATGCTGATGTCACCTAGGGTGACGTGGACCTGTTCATGAGATCATAAGTTCGACATTTGGAAGATGTGTTCGGTTATGATGAGAATTCCTTGGAAGTCCCAAAGCTCTGGAACACTGAAGTAGTAAAGGTGTGGAGAGAGGGGATTTGAGAGTTTTGAAGTGTTCTTTGTGAAAACCTCTGAAGCCTGGAGTTATGAAGTCCCAAAGCGTTGGATGTGATGTGGCATGATGACATCACCTAGGGTGACGTGGACCCACTTTACACCTGCTACATGTCAACCCGATTCATGCTTGTTGTCCCTTGACCAATTTTTGAGGGTTCTTGGTCATGTTTGACCTATTTTTGGGGACTTTGACAGACTGTCAAAGGTGGAGCGCAAGACAAAGAAGAGATCACAAGATATCTACCCTTTTTTAGGTCCTTTTTGGGTTATGGGATTATGTAGCGGGCATGGGATGTCGGCCCATGGGTTTACCCATGCTTAGGCCTATTTTGTAATGTATAAATAGATATATAGGCAATGTAATAAGAGACCACTAGTAAGTTGTAAATGTGCTAAGTGCAAGCATGGTTTGTAGATGCTTTGTGCATATTGTAAGAGACTTGTAGAGCTAAGTGCAAGTGGTTGTAACAGTTGTGGAAAGCTTTGTGTTGTATCACAGGAAGAAGGATCTAGCGTGGTGTGAAGATCTCATGTCCTATGTAGAGTAAGGATTTTGTGGCTCTGCGCATGTATTCGATTGAAGAAGCTAATAAAGAACAAGAGTTGGTGGACGTAGCCTTAGGGTGGGGGTGAACCACGTATATGTTGTGTTTCTCTGCTTTGTGCAATGTGTTGGTGTATTTATGTGTTATCTGCTAAGTGCTTGATATAGGTAGATAGATAGATCTTCTTATGCTTTGTGCTTATGATGAATATGGATGCTAGATCTGACCTATGTGAATGTGCTTAGTGCTTCAATATGCTAGATCTGATCCATTTATTTATGCTAAGTTATTAAATACATTAGATCAGGGTGAATGTTGTGATGCTTTGTTTTATCTACGAAGTAGATATTGGTTAAATATTGATGAACTGACAGTTCTAAGTGCCCTACTGACACTGGAGTCCTACAACCACCTTTGCCTCTACCTCGGGTGAGAATTCATCTTCTTAGTAGGTGTTGCCGAAAGGGCAGAGTCGTTAGGGTTTTGTTGGTGCGTTGTTGTGGCATTGAAACCTAGGTCTTCCCCTATGCCAAC
The DNA here is from genome assembly GCA_009831015.1 of Picea engelmannii. Taxonomy (NCBI): domain Eukaryota; kingdom Viridiplantae; phylum Streptophyta; class Pinopsida; order Pinales; family Pinaceae; genus Picea; species Picea engelmannii. Next base: position 1,436,796 of record ML776636.1, read on the forward strand.
AAATGGTTCTATTTTCAGGACCCAAACTGTGATTGTTGGGAACTGAGGAAGGAGAAGCTTTGTGCAAAGATTCAACCTGAAACTGTGAAATCTCTGTGCATAGATCTGTTGCCCTTGTGCACAGCATTCTACTTGATAAGTGAAGCTTTGTGCCAAGAAAAGAAAACAGATTTGAAGAAAAGAGGTAAGATCTGCGAGCTTTGTGCCTTGATAAAGGTGAAAGTAAGACTAAAGAGGTCAAATCTGAAGAAAAGAGGTAATATTTGCAAGCTTTGTGCTCTAATAAAGGTAAGAATAGTGAAAAGTTTTAGATCTGAAAGCTTTGTGCTCTGTAGAAGTAAGATAGTGGAAATTTTTGCTTTAACAATATGGATCTAGGTATGCTTGATAGAGTCTGTCCTAGTTTGAAAACTAGGGTACTGGTAGATGAAAGAAGGTTTGACATGAGTAGATCTGATAAGAATAGTGAAAGACATGTTATACCTATGCATAGAAAGAATAGTTGGACTAACAAATGGATGCAGGATCCTAGAAATAATTTGTTGAAGGTCAGCTCCTATGATCCTAGCACACAGTACAGGAGAATATGGGGATCATTTAAAAGACAGAGAGGATTAACCCTATGTTACAGTTGCAGAAGACTGAGACATCTTGCTAAGGAATGCCCTGAGAGAAGACCTAGTTGTCTTTGTTGCAAAGCTATGGACCATGAAGTGTTGGATTTCCCTAGAATGATTGCTAAAGTTGAAACAATGAATCTAAACCAGGAAAACCCTAAGGCAAATCTAGAAATTGAGGTTATGGAAGAATCCTAGAAAGAATCAAAGAAAGTATTGCTACAAATGAAAGAAACCCTGAATGACCATCGACATGTCATATTATCAGAGATCTTCAAAGAAAAAGAATGCATAGAAGAAAGAATAGGAGACTTCGACATTGACTATGTTCTGGATGAGGAAACATGGGTGAATATCATGACAGAAAGAACTTGGGAACTTTTAGGGAAGCCTGCTATGATTCCTTCATTGGGAGGGATAGGATTATTCAGAGGAAAACTAATAACCCTATGTGGAAATCTCGCACAGATATATATGAATGCCAATGGAACTTTGAAAGAACAAAATTTTGAGATTATTAAATTTATTGAGAACAACACCCCATTTTCTATGTTACTAGGAAAGCATTGGATTGACAGAGATGAGACCATAAGGAAGGAAGAAAAAGTCTTAGAACAGAAGAAGCAAAATTTGAAAGATTTTATAACTAGAAGGATCGCACACTTGATTGAAGAACAGGAGAACAGATCGCAGCTATTTAAAAATAGCGACATAGATGTTAAAGTTGCAAGAACACTAGAGGACCCTCAGAAGACTGAAATACCTATCCCAGATAAAGAAGAAGTATTACCCTTGAATCCTAGGAAATAATCTCAATAGTGCGAAGTCAATGTGTCAAAAGAAGATAAGAATCAGAATGGGAAAAGGAATACCGAGACGAATCTCACTAGAAAGAAGGCTAGAAAACTAAGTAAGAAGAGAGCTAAGATCAAAAAGTTGCAGAAAGATCCAGAAGGAACCTCGTAGAAGGAAAATTTGCAAAATTGGAGCTTCGTCGAGATATCAGAACAACGACACATGACACTTCGCCACAGCGAAGCAATATAGCTATTGAGAACAGTAGAACCGTTAGACCAACCCCCCAAACGGATAGGAAAGAATTTATGATTCGCCACCAGACCATTAGACCACACCATAACAGATAGAACAGAGTTAATGAAGGCTTCATACCCATTGCAAGAGACCCATTGCCAAGTTACCTATTTATCCCATCATGCCATGCACCGAGAACACTTTTTCTAACCGAGAGTTTGAGCCCGCGGACTAAGTGGATTTTTCACAGTAATCATTGCACTCTTGCCATCTATTTCATTGAAGTGTCTAAGTTAATCTTGAACCCGATATCGTTAGTCCCGAGTGCGTATGTCTGAGGAGCTCAAAATAGTCAAAGAATCTATGACAGAAGTACTCCTCGGCCTTATGACTGAAAGAGTCATGTCAGAGAGAGGATTATTTGTAGGGGTCCAAGCTTCATCGACAAGAATAGTTAAAGTGTCTCCATAAACTGTTCCCAGAGCCGGACCATCCCAGCCATTAGATGAAATGTGAACCAAACACAGGGATGACTTAGCAAATGAAAAATTGATCCTGACAATATTACCCGCCTATATTCCACCTCTGAGCAGTGCAATAAATTGAGACAGTGTGCCTAGAGATTTCAAATACACCTTAGTTACGGTGTACCTCCCAAAGGGGATACACGCAGTTCGAGAAGAACAGGACAAGATCGCAGTGTTGAATTTCAGTGACTTCAACCTCGAATATCAAAAGGTTTATAACAAGCTCGCCCCGTACAAATACCTAACCAAGATGAAGGGAAAGTGTTCTAATATAATTCCCTAGTCGTAGATGATGAACCTCGCACAGTCCACCTTGCTCAATTTCATGAAGATTCCACACTTTAGTAGACATGAGGAAGTTAATTCTTATGTCAAGTTGTTGCTTTCTTGTTACCATGGCGGCTATTTGTGGCTAAACCATCATATCATAGTTGATCCGATGCTGATCAATCAGATCATAGGGTTGAGTATGCAAGGACCTTATCCATAGGAGTTTTACCCAGGAAAATCCATGGATCACGCTCTAGCAAAAAGGATCAAGGACACCTACGACAATGTTGAGAAAGGAACACGAGGCTACAAGGTAGCTTCTATCCAGAGTGGCACGGTGCACCTCACCTGTCAACTAATTGCAGGGAAGTTACTAAGAAAGAATTTGTAAATTCTAACCTTGTACAATATATACTGCAAACTGATATTCAGAAAAGAACAGAAAAGATACAATGGCAAATACAAACATTACACAGAGATTTTTCACCTGGAAACCCAAACCAGGAAAACCAGCATATATTATATTCATACATTGTGTTACATTGTTTACAATACAATATACATATAGGATCCAGCGGCATCCAAAACCCTAACCCAATGACCTGGATTAGTCCAAAACCCTAATTCCTTAACCGAAAATAGAAAACCATCGGCAAAAAACCATGTGCCAAAAAACCACCTAATATCATGTGGTCCCAGAAATATGTCGTCCTGGTAATATGTCGTCCCGAAAATATGTCGTCCCAGAAATATGTCATCCCAAAAAAAAAAAATCGGGGGCGCTGCCCCCAAACCCCCATGCGGGGGGCTCCACCCCCCTGCGCAGACACTCAGACTCTACTACTCATGTAAAGAATATAACACATGCCTAACATTCTCCCACTTGTTTTCTATGCACACAGGGGGTTACAGGGTTACATAGTCAACAATCTAGGGCATCAATGCCCATGGATCCTCTACACCAAGAGAACTTCTCAGTGCTCACAGATTTTATTAATGAATCTGCAACATTCTTCAAAGTGTCCACCTTCATCAATGATACTTTATTTTCTTCAATCATGTCTCTCAGAAAGTGATATTGAACATCAATGTGCTTTGTATTTGAATGATAAGCAGGGTTCTTTGCTAAGAAAATTGCACTCTGACTGTCACACTCTATCCTTATAGCTTCTTGTACCAACCCAATACCTGAACATAATCTTTGCAACCATACTGCTTCCTTACTTGCATGCGTGGTTGCCATGTATTCAGATTCTGTAGTTGAAAGTGCCACTACAGCCTGTCTTTTGCTCATCCAACTTATTGCTCCTCCAAATAGGTTAAACACATACCCCCTTGTGGATCTCCTACGATCCAAATCTCCAGCCCAGTCTGCATCCACAAAGCCATGTATATCGACCACTCTGTCCAATCCAGGTCTTCCTTCGTAGCACAATCCATAGCTAGCAGTGCCACGCAAATACCTGAAAACCCTTTT
>ML776636.1:1441365-1461771 GCA_009831015.1 Picea engelmannii
AATACCCATTTGCTGCCAATGGGCTTTCTTCCAGTTGGCAACTCCACTAGATCCCAAGCCTCATTCTTATCCAAAGATGCCATTTCTTCTTCCATGGCCCTTTTCCATAGATTTCCATCCTCTGAATCCACTGCCTCCCTGACGGTTCTAGGATCATCATCAGTAATAGACAAAGAAAAATTTGAATGAAAATTAGATGGACTATACCTTTCTGGTAGCCTTGTTTCTCGATCTGATCTCCTCAATACTGGAGTATGAGGATCTTCTTCTTCTAATTCATGTTCTTCTATAGAGTCTGCTTCATCATCCTTTAAATCAAACTCTATCGTCTCTAGTTCTTCCTTACTTGGTAGGACTTCCTGTTTAACAACAGCCTTCATTTCTCTAAATACCACATCTCGGCTATACACTACCTTCTTAGTTTATGGGTTCCAAAGCTTATAACCTTTGAGACCATATTTATATCCAATAAAGATACATTTTTCAGCCTTCTTATCCAGCTTACTCCTATTTTCCTTTGGAACATGAACATATGCATCGCAGCCAAATACCTTAAGATGTGTGAGAGAAGGTTCCTTACCAGTCCATACTTCTTGTGGAGTCTTGTCACCCAACGTTGATGAGGGTGATCTGTTGACCAGATAACATGTAGTACCCACTACCTCTGCCTAGAATTCTTGCCCTATCCCGACACCACTGAGCATGCACCTTGATTTTTCCATCAACGTCCTATTCATCCTTTCTGCAACTCCATTCTACTAAGGTGTATATGGAGTAGTCTTCTGCCTTGCTATACCACACTTTTTACAGAATTCTTCAAATTCATTCCCACAGAACTCTCCTCCATTATCTGTCCTCAACACCTTAATTCGTTTCTCTGTTTGATTCTCAAAAAGAGCCTTAAACTCTTTAAATCTGTCAAAGACTTCAGATTTCCTCCTGAGGAAATATATCCAAGTTTTCCTCGAGAAGTCATCTATAAATGAGACATAGTACATAGATTTTCCCAGTGATGGGACCGACACAGGTCCAAAAACATCACTGTGAACTAGCTGTAAAATTCCTTCTGCCCTCATTGCACCAGAGGGGAATCTTACCCGATTCTGCTTCCCATATAGACAATGTTCACATAAATCAAAATACAGAGAGCAATTAGGCATACCTTCAACCATACCTTTACTGTGTAGTAGTCGAAGACCCTTCTCTCCAATATGCCCCAGTCTTTGATGCCACAACATAACCTTTTCTCTAGAGACTATAGGAGTTATTTCTTCTTCAACTTCAATATCAGGAACAATGGAGCTATTACACCCATCAGTAATAGTGCTTCCTAGCAGATTATACAGAGTTCCAAACCGAACTCCCCTCATCAACACCATTTCTCCTCGAACTATCCTGCAAGTTCCCTTTTCAAAAATTGTTTTTACCCCAACATCTTCCATTTTTCTTACAGAAATCAAATTTCTAGCCATACCTGGGATGTGTAGAACACCAGGAAGTGTTCTAATCCTTCCATCTATGAGTCTCAACTTGACCCTTCCTTTTCCTATGATTCTAGTTGTCGAATCATTACCCAAGAAAACATTACCTCCATCATACTTTTCAAATTCACAGAACCACTCCTTGTGGGGAGTCATATGAAAGGATGCACCTGATTCAATCAACCATGCCTCATGATCTGCATGTGTGCTTGAAGAGGCCAAGTACACATCCCCTCCTTCTTCCTTGGAGGTCTTTTTTTCTATAGAAGAAGATTCTTCAGATCCCTTCTTTTTCTCAACTTTGGATCTACACTGCTTCTTGTAGTGCCCTTATTTTCCACACCTCTAACATACCCTTCCAAACTTTCCAGGAGATTTATATCTACCCTTAGACTTAGATCTCCCACTTGAGAAATTAGATTTATTTCTTTCCTGGGAACGTCGTCTTGCAAATAATGCATCTGTGCTATGTCCTTCCATATTATTTCATCTCATATCCTCCGACAACAAGGATGAGACCACTTCTTCAAGCTTCAAAGAAGTTGTATTACTACCTATGGCCACAACCAGACTATCCCACGAGTCTGGTAAAGAACACAACAAACTGATACATTTATCTTCATCTAAAATTTTAATATCAACAGATACTAACTGACTTACCACGGTATTGAAGGCGTTCAAATGCTCTGCCACCGAGTCTCCATCTCTCATCCTCAAGTTATACAGCTTCTTTCTCAGGAATATTTTATTTACCAAGGACTTAGACTGATACAGCTTCCCCAACTTTTCCCATAAATCTTTGGCTGTAGCTTCCTCTGACACATTCAGTAATACTGAATTGGAGAGACAAAGTCTAATTGTTCTCTTTGCCTTCTGATCCATCTTTTTCCAGTCATCTGCAGAAGTTCCTGTAGGTGTCGTACCTGGATCTACAGTGATTCAGTGATCTCTGTCCACCAAAAGATCTTCCATCTTGAGCTTCCATAGCTCAAAGCATTTCCCATTAAACTTCTCGATCTCCATCTTCGAATTGCTTTCCATTTCTTTTCACCTAAAAAAAAATACCGCAGATCTCCCACTGTAACAAGGCTTATCACAGTCTCGAGCCAAACCCTTGATGACAAAGGCATCCCCCTGAAGCCAATAAAGCTCTGATACCAAATGTAAATTCTAAGCTTGTACAATATCTGCTGCAAACTGATATTCAAAAAAGAACAGAAAAGATACAATGGCAAATACAAACATTACACAGAGATTTTTCACATGGAAACCCAAACCGGGAAAACTAGCATATATTATATTCATACATTGTGTTACATTGTTTACAATACAATATACATATAGGAGCCAGCGGCATCCAAAACCCTAACCCAATGACCTGGATTAGTCCAAAACCCTAATTCCTTAACCGGAAATAGAAAACCATCGGTGAAAAACCATGTGCCGAAAAACCACCTAATATCATGTGGTCCCGAAAATATGTCATCTCGGTAATATGTCGTCCTGGAAATATGTCGTCCCGAAAAAAAAAAATCAGGGGTGTTGCCCCCAAACCCCTGCGCAGGGGGCTGCACCCCCCTCTAACCCCCCTATGTGCCCAGTGCAGACACTCAGACACTACTACTCGTGCAAAGAATATAACACATACCCAACAGAATTGACCTACCCAAGTCACTGGCTTTGTAGTCGACCTCACAGGGAAGTGTGCGAAAGGCTTACAGATGAACTGGGTGAAGTACCTGGTGAACCAATTGGAACATGACTACAGAGAAGGGAAAGATCAAGGTTATGAATTCCATTTTAGTTGGCCTTTGATCCTTATCGCATTCCTCACCTGGGAGATGTCGGAAGGTGCGACCTTCCCCGACATCAAGCCATTTGAATCGTTGACCGCAAAGTTCAGTACATTGTGGTATTCAAGCGATATGAATAAGCAGTGGAAGTCAAATGCTATTTTTCATACCTACTATAATTAGTTGAATATAGCCATACAGTCCAAGCCTCATATGACTCTGAACACTCTACACTAGTTCAAGACTTTGATGAACTTCAGCGTAGATCGACATTTCATTTATATTACAGTGCACACCAACGAACATAAGAAACAACTTCAATCCTACTACAAGCTTACGGAGGAGGACCTGGAGGAGATCACTAAGGATTGGTCGGCAGACCTCCTTATTCCAGCAGACCCTACAGAGATATCCGACATAGACAGCCCAGAAATAGCGCATGATACACCCGGACCCAACAGGACAAAGAAGACCGAAGCGGTCCAAGAATTAGACAATGCATCCGTGAAGAATGCTTCCATATCACCAAAGTGAGGAGGTGATGGTGAAGAGTTAGATGACAAAGAAGTTGAAAAGAAGCAAGGAGATGAGTTTGATCCCCTAAATAAGAGGAAGGGTTCACCTCCGAAATCTTCATCCCGGAAGAAATCAAAAGCCATCGTGACCAAGATGCAGACTACACTCACTCCTCATTATTTTGATTTCATCATAGTAGCCCTGAATGATGCTTCACTGGAAATAGCATAGAAACAAGAAGATAAGCGGGAGGATATGTACAATATAATTGAGGTCGAGCTCCAAGGGGTACAACAGGCCCTTCAGTCCAGAAGCGCAGTCTCCACTGCACCCTTACCATCATGAGAACTAGAGTTAGGAGATGAGACAGCCCAACTTCACCAAATAGATGATACAGTCGAAGCTCGCCTTCGACGAGCACAAGAGGAAACTAAACAAGCCACCCAGGCCTTGAAGTAAGTGCAAGGTGTACTTGTAGAGAAATGTAGTTCTGCAGAACATGAAAAGCTTTCTCTCCAAGCGAAGTTCGATGAAGAGAAAGCACAGATGTAGCAAGGAAAGGAGCAGTTGCTTGCAGAGCAACTTGAAGTGAAGGAAACAGTCAAGAGACCACGTCGCTCTGTGACAATCTTAGAAATCAAGGCAGAAGACAGATTTACACAGCATATGGAACAACTCACAGAAGCCATCCAGCAACTACAACAATGCATAGCAGACTTGGAGCTAGGCACTGTACCCGAAACCCTGCAAGATGTAAGGGACCAAAGACAATAAACTACTCGCAGCACATTTGAGAGACTAAAGGACCTTTCTATGGAATGCAAGTAGCTGAGTGATTACAGTGCCCTAACATATGAACAACTTGCTGAGAATCTAGAATTAAAGACACTGGAGTCATAGCTCTAGGAAGCGAAGTAGCAAGCAAATACACTACAAGCACAGTTGAAGCTCTTATCAGTTGTGGAAAGAATGAAGTGATATCAAGAGCAACACACAACTCAATAGTAGATCCACGCTATACATAGAAAATTTATGGAAGTAACTCAAAGGCTCCAACCTGTACAAGACAAGGCTTACCAATTGTTTACAGAAGTAGAAGGCAGAGGAACAAAACTGGAACAGGTTGTCACTACAGTTGAACATCGTCTAGAAGGACCCGTCAACGACGCAATCATCCAAGAATTTGTTGAACAGGATGTCATGACACAACAACAAGTCGAAGCAGCTTGAGCCAAGCTCGAGGCGTTCGAAGCAAAATTGGTCAGACCAGAGTGACTCAGGCCGAGTCACAGGTGAATGTTGGGGGCCTGTTGGCCCTTGACCATGTTTTGAGGGTTCTTGGTCATGTTTGACCTATTTTTGGGGACTTTGACAGAGCAAGACAAAGCAGAGATCATGGGACCTTGGACCCTTTTTGGGTCCTTATTGGGTTATGGGATTATGTGACGGGAATGGGATGTCAGCCCATGGGTTTACCCATGCTTAGGCCTATTTTGTAATGTATAAATAGAGATCTAAGCAATGTAAGAAGAGACCACTAGTAAGTTGTAAATGTGCTAAGTGCAAGCATGGTTTGTAGATGCTTTGTGCATACTATAAGAGACTTGTAGAGCTAAGTGAAATTGGTTGTAATAGACTATGCAAAGCTTTGTGTTGTAGCGCAGGAAGGAGGATCTAGTGAGGTGCGCAGATCTCCTATCCTATGCAGAGTAAGGATTTTGTGGCTCTGTGCATGTATCCAATTGAAGAAGCTAATAAAGAAGAAGAGCTGGTGGATATATCCCCAAGGTGGGGGTGAACCACATATATGTTGTGTTTCTCTTCTTTGTGTGATGTGTTGGTGTATTTATGTGTTATCTATTAAGTGTTTGATGTAGGTAGATAGATATATCTATTTATGCTTTGTGCTTATGATGAATTTGGATGCTATATTTGACCTATGTGAATGTTCTTAGTGCTTGAATCTGCTAGAGATGATCCATTTATTTATGCTAAGTGATTAAATACATTAGATCATGGTGAATGTTGTGATGCTTTGTTTTATATGTGAAGTAGATATTGGTTAAATATTGATGAACTGACAGTGCTAAGTGCCCTATTAAGTATTACAATCACAGATCAGTGTCCCAGCTTAGGTTGTAGAAACTGGAGTCCTACAACCACTCCTACCTCTACCTCCGGTGAGACTTCATCTGCTTCACAGGTGTTGCCGAAAGGGAGGGTAGTTAGGGTTTTGTTGGTGCGATGTTGTAGTGTTGAACCCTAGGTCTGCCCCTATGCCAACAATGCTTTTGACAGGATTTTTGTACTAATTGTGACTTGACACATGTCACTCGTTGGTGGGGCCACATGTCACCACCATATTGTTGACAACAGTACTAAGTGGACCCTGGAAGTTTGGAAGTTTGGTATTTAAGAGAAATTGTGTAGGTTGTTGCAAGAACCTCTAAAGTGCGAAGCTCCGAAGAACTTCGCTAGTTCGGCATTCAGAGGGAATGTTGTGTGGTATAGGCAGAACCTCTAAAGCCTGAATTTCTAGAGCCCTGAAGCTCTAAAGAAAGGTTTTTCTGGAACTTATCCAATTCGACATTCGAGGAAAATGAAGTGAGATGAAGGTGAAACCCTCGAAGCCTGAAGTTCCAGAGCCTTGAAGTCATGAAGATCTGGAGAAGCACACATCAACTAAGCGCTTGGTCATAGACCTTGGCCCTATGCAACTTCAGTCAAAATAAAAAGGGGGCTAGTGCCCGAATTGATGTTTTCAAAGAAAGATGGGGGTTAGAAGAAGGAATTTGTGGGGTTCTGAGATGTACAGACCTATGCATAAAGATGTAAAAAAGTCCTATGTACTTTATGAGAGGATCCAGCAAGGGTTCAAGAACCAATTTGGATTTGAAGAAGAAGAAAATTTTATAGAGATTACCTTCCAGGAAGGACAATTTTCAAATATTCATAACTTTCTGCTCAAAACTCAAAATTGAGATTGGAAGCAGGCGTTGGATTACCCAGAAAATTGAGTTGAGCAGTCAATTTCTTAGAAAATCAAAAGAATAGAAGTTTGATACATTATTGAACTAGAATGGTTCATATTTTCATGAAATTATTGAGACAGTTAGCCTGACAAAGTTCTGTTGGCTGCACATTTTACAGAATTAACAAAAACTTGATCAGGAATTAACAACAACTTGATCAGATCATAATCAACATAGAGTGAAAAAATATGGATGATACACAGGGGGTTTTAGCCAGGAAGATGATATCAAAGGAATGGATGTTCATTTGAGTATTGAAGGAACAAACTCCAATGGACATGGAGAGGGAAAGGATGAAAACTTTAATATGGAAGATACCATTAGAAATTTGTAGAAATATGTCCAAAGTCACAAGGATGATAATGAAAGGCTTATGAAAGCCAAGGAGCAGTAGGAATACTTCAACATGAAGTTAATGAAGAGCCTGAAAATAATTGAAAATAAATTGGATAAGGAGAATGGCTCAAGGAAATCGTGAAGTCATAGGCCTCCTGAGGAGAAAGGAAGATCAAGGAGTGCTAGCATACATCGCCATAGCTCCCCAAGACATTCCAATAGGAGAGAACCCAACAAATCCAGTTCATCCCCTATCAGGAAGCATCGGAAGAGGTCTGGGGTGGATGAACTGCGAGGAGAAATGAACAAAATGAAACCTCCTACATTTGATGGTGAGAACAAGAAGGATGAAGATGTCGAGACATCGCTGCTAGGAATGACAAAATATTTTCAATTACATAATTATTCTTCTCATGCAGAAGGAAGAATTTCTATCTATCAGCTCAAGGGAAAGGAATCCATGTGGTGGGATTATCTTGTGCAGGTGTAGCACATCAAAGAGAAAAATGTTACTTTGAAGGAATTCAAGAAGTATTTTGAAAAGAAATAGTTGACTAACAAATATTATGACAAGAAAATGAAGGAGTTCTTTGAACTCAATCTTGGAAGTATGTCCATTGATGAGTATGGAAGAATAATTTTGGAACTGTTGAAGTATGTCTCCTTCATTAAGGAGGAGACAGTTAAGATTCGTATGTATTTGAGTGGGCTGCCATATTTCATCGGTGATAAGATTCAATATGTTGATCCCAAAACATTGGAAGAGACCATAAGGCGAGCTAAATTCCTATATGATCAGCAAAAATCAAGGCCAACTTTCCAAAAATCTTGGGAAGACAAGAAGAAATTCAAGTTGGAATAGAGGAAGAGGGGGGCTAAGCCACCATTGTTCAGAAATAGTTCTCAGGGACAGCCAACTCATAGAGAACCCAGAATAATGGAGACAAGGGGGAAAAGGCCAAGGCAGCCACCTATTCAATGTTGGGGTTGTAAAGGAGATCATATGTTCAGAGATTGTCCCCACATGGGTGGAAAAGTGAGAGTTGTCCACAATGTACAGCAAGCTAAAACAATGGAGGACATGGGAAAAAATGTACCAAGTATCTATACAACCCTGGAAAATAAGAAAGAAGAATTTCAATCACACATGATTGAAGTGGAAGGTATGATCAACAACCAACCCATTGCAATTTTAATTGATTCAAGAGCTAGTCATAGTTATATAGCTCTTAAGGTGGTGGAAAGATTGCATTTTCCAAGAAGAAAGCATGAGAAATCTTGGTTGGTGCAGTTGGCTACTAGAGCCAAGAGAAAAGTTAATGAGTTGGTTAAGTCATGTCCAATGGGCATGAATGGGCTGAGAACCAAGGCAGATTTGAGCATCTTTCCTTTAGGTTCATATGATTGTCTAATTGGGATGGATTGGTTGGACCAAAACCATGTTGTCTTAGACTTTCATAACACAGAATTTACTTTCCTGGATGAGGAAGGGAACCTAAGGACAATCCAATGAATTCCCAGGGAAGTAACTATCAAAAAAATCTCAGCAATGTAGCTGAAGGAATGTTACAGAAAGGGATGTCAAATATTTGCAACTCATATGGAAGAAGCACCTAAGGATAAGGTGTCAAATATTGAAGATTATGCAGTCCTAAAGGAGTTTGAGGATGTTTTTAAATAAATAATAGGATTACCCCCTAAAAGATATATTGATTCCTCTATAAATATGATGCCTGGAGTAGCTCCAGTATCAAAGAATCCTTACAGGATGACTACACTAGAACTTTAGGAGTTGCAAATTCATCTTCAAGAGATTTTGAAGAAGGGTTACATAGGCCCAAGTGTGTCACCTTGGGGTGCCCCAGTTTTATTTGTGAAGAAGAAGCATGGGACATTGAGACTGTGTATTGACTTCAGGAAGTTGAACAAATTTGTTGATTAAGGTTGGTTGTCATTGATGTCAACCCTTGAAGAAAGCCACGTAGCACAAAGGTTTGGGTAATGGAACAAAGGTTTTTTCATCTATAATGGTATGTGTTTTAATATATTTGAAGGTAAGAATATTCTATATGGATAGCACATGTCATTCCATTTCCGGTGGTATGTGTAATGTCACATAATTCCTCACGGTTAGAGAGTTATAGCCATGTGAAGTTGGAGAACCCAGGTTTGGGTAATGGACCCAAGTTTGTTTGATGGATAATGGTATGAGTTTTGATATATTTTTAGGTAATAATATTCTATATGGATATTACATGTCATGCCATTTCTGGTGGTATGTGGAATGTCACATAACTCCTCACGGTTTGAGAGTCATGGCCTTATGAAGTTGGAGGACCCTCATATGTTGGCTTGAAGCCCCAAAAGGTCAAAGTAGTCAAAGTGGTTTAAGAGATTTTAGAAGGTAAATAATAAAGTGAAGTGATGAGTGTAATATAATTCAAAGTGAATACAAAACAAATTATTTAAATAATAAATTTAATGGAGAAATTAGAAGTGGGTTAACCCTAAAATATGGAAAGTGGGCAAAGTGACCTAGAAGATGTTTTTAAGGAAACCACTTGGAGAGTATAAATAAGAGGCAAGGCTCTCTCATTTAACACACACTTGAGAATATTGAATATCTATAGTTTTTTGAGGTAACCAAAGGATATCTAAGCCAAATTTCTAAGGGAAGGTGAAGAAAAGAAGGCTGGAATTCAAGGAAGGATAAATTCTTTTGATGGTGCTTTCTAAGGTATGTTATTTACAGGCCATCTCACCATTTTCGCTATAATTTTTTTTCTATAATGATTCCGACCGTGAAATTTCTATGCCATTGAGAAAACATATCCAAGTATCTGTGATAAACAATTCATCTTGTGGTTCGTTGTATTTTTGGAGTTACACGCCATGGAAAATAGGGTTTGTGCCTAGTCCTAAAACTAGTCTAAAACAGGGGTTTCCAGTAAAAACATCATAACTTCTTCATAATAGATCCAAATTCAATAAGACAAAATGTGTTGGTCATAGTACAGTATGTAGTATGGATTTTGACAGTTTTAGATTGATTTAATACATATTCCGTGCAGGGAACGCTCTACAAGGTCTCTCTCTAGAATAAGCCAAAATTCAGTAAGGTATGCCATTTTTGCTATAACTTCTTTTCTAAGAGGTTACAAGTAGTGAAACTTGGAGGAATTGCATAAAACTCACTGAAGAAATTTTTTTATCAGTTTCATATCTTTATTAATTACAGTTACAAAGTTATGATTATTTCAAGTTAGGGTTGTTGACTAATCCAAAACTAGTCATGTGAGACTAAAGAAAAGTTTGATGAAAATGCTAGTCTCATGTTGTTAAGGTTAAGGAAGGTTTGTAGGTATGTGATAATATACACTAGGTCTATTACAGAGTCACAAATCATATTTGGATGATAAAATTGATGAGGGGTTTTGGTTAAGGTACATGTTGGATACATGGTTGATACAAGTAGTTGATGAGTTGGCACATACATGAGGTGTATAGTTGATGATGTTGGTACATATTGATGAGTCATAGATGATGAGTAGTTGACACATGATTGGTACATACTTGGTACATGGTTGGATGCACTTGTTTATGGTACAGGTTGATTACATGTTGGTGCATGGTTGATGCACGTGTGTAAGGTACAGGTTAGTGCATGGTTGATGCACTTGTTTATGGTACAGGTTGATTACAGGTTGTTTGGTCAAGTTGGTGCATGGTTGATGCACTTGTGTAAGGTACAAGTTGGTGCATGGTTGATGCACTTGTTTATGGTACAGGTTGATTACAGGTTGTTTGGTTAGGTTGGTGTATGGTTGATGCACTTGTGTAAGGTACAGGTTGGTGCATGGTTAATGCACGTGTTCATGTTATAGGTTGATTACAGGTTGAGGTACAGGTTGATGAATGGTTGATGCATGGTTCAAGTTTATTGGTACAAGTTTACAGCGGTATATCTCACAGTGATAGTGTGACAGTGGTTCCATCATTCTACTTCTACTTCAAGGTGGTTGGATGGTGCAAGGACAGGTGGTTGTAGCAACCTTCCAGTTGTAGTTGGAGAACACAAGGGGTTGTAGCCTCTTTTTGGTTGTAGCCGGAGAATTGGGGCGTTGGAGCTTCCCTCAGGTTGTAGCCTGAGAAACTAGGGGGTTGGAGCCTCCTTCCATTTGAAGATGGAAAAAAAAGGAAGTTCGTGCTTCCAATGAATGTAATTCTTCAAGACATATAAGAAAAGGAATTCTGTGGTTTTCTCCTGATTTGGGTTTCCACGTAAAACATCGGTGTATTGTGTATGTGTGTGATTGTTCATTTTTTATTGCTCATTATTGGATAATAATTCTACATTGATATAATAATTAGATTATTTGAAGAAAAAGGATTATAATTACGCTATTACTGATTC
The DNA here is from genome assembly GCA_009831015.1 of Picea engelmannii. Lineage (NCBI taxonomy): Eukaryota > Viridiplantae > Streptophyta > Pinopsida > Pinales > Pinaceae > Picea > Picea engelmannii. The sequence continues at coordinate 1,452,938 of ML776636.1, forward strand.
ACCCCCCCTCTTAGTAATCCAACAATTGGTATTAGAGCAGGTTCCTTAAGAAATCGGTTTAACCACTAAAAGGTAGATCATGGAGAATACCATCTTGTATAAAAATGGAATAAAATAGTTTGATGGACAAAAGTATGCTTTTTGGAGCATAAGGATGAAGACATATATACAGGCATAGGGATTTCAAGTTTGGCAATCAATTGTATATGGATACATAGCACCAATTGTTCCGCCAACAAATAAAAAAGCAATAAAACTTGGTAAGAATAATTCCAAAGCCACAAATACACTTTTGAATGGTCTTAGTAATACTGTATTCACCAAAGTTGCACATTGTAAATCCACTAAATACATTTGGGACAAGATTTGAAATATTTATGAAGGAGATACAAAAGTCAAAGTAGCAAAGCTTCAAACTTACAGAGGTCAGTTCAAACAACTAACAATGAAGGAACATGAAGATATTGCAGCCTACTTCTTACGAGTCGATGAAATAGTGAATGCAATCATAGGATTGGGAGAAGAAATCGAAGAATCTGTAATTGTTCAAAAGGTATTAATATCTCTTCCTATGAGATTCAATCCTAAGATATCGACACTAGAAGAAAGATCAGATCTACACTCAATAAGAATGGATGAACTGCATGGAATATTTACAGCATATGAAATGAGAACTAAACAGGAAAATCAAGATGTAAAAGAAGTAGCCTTCAAAGCATCCAAAAGATCAAAGGAAAAGAAAAAGGAACAAGAATAATATAGAAGCAACAATGATGTCTTGGAAGATGATGAAGAAGTGGCCAACTTCGTCAAAAGACTGAACAAGGGAACCAATGGTAGGTATAGAGGTAAGCTTCCTTTAATTTGTTTTAATTGTTATGGTATTGGTCATTTTTCTAAAAAATGTCCTCATAAGAAAAAGAGAAATGATGAATGTTACTGAAAAGGCAAACAAACATATAAAGGAAAAATAAATATAAAGAAAGTTTTCAAGAAAATCTTATGCACCAAAGAAGACATATCATCATCAGATGAAGATGAAGTTAGTGACAATGAGACGGGAATAGTTTTATTCATAGCAGTAGAAGACTCTGATGAAGAAGACTCCGAAGAAGAATATGAAGAAGCCAAAGAAGAATATGAAGAATTCGAAGAAGAAATTGAAGAGGCAGAAGTTGACTTTCGAGAAGAATTAATGTGTGCCATAGAAGTTATTAGAAGAGAAAACAAGAAAAACAAGAAACTACAAGCAAAACTAGACAAGAAAGAAGACACTCAAGAACTAGAACAAATGATCACAAAATTGAAGGTTCAAATAGAAGAAGATAAAAGAATTGAAGAAGCACTCAAAGAACAACTAGAAGAAAAGGACAGGATCATTGGAAAATTGGAAGTAGATATTGTCACACTAAGAAAGGATATTCAAAAGAAAAATATGTAGAATAGCTCAAAAGTTTTGGATGACATTATCAGCAGTCAAAAATCTCATTTTGACAAGACCGGACTTGGATATAATCAGACAGAAAAGGGATCAAGCTCCAAAACAACAGAGCAAGAAACATATCCAAAAATCTATGAAGAAACAATCAAAGGGGATAAGAAGATATACAAGGAAGATTACAGTGACGCTCCTCCACTGAGAAGATTGAGATTTCATAATCAACAATAGACAGATAAGCCTCAAGAAGAAGAAGGATTCATAAGAGCACCTCCTTTCAGAATATCTTCAACTCCCAGGTATCAAACTATATTTTTTGGTTTATGTTATCCATGTAATAAATTTGGACATAAAGATGTGAATTGCAGAGATAACAACAGGAACAAAAACAACTTTGAGATTTATACACAAAGGGGTTATTCAAGAAGGCCTAGTGAAACACAGAGAAGAAGTTACAACAGGTTTGGATCTTTGAGAAATGAAGTGGAATGTTACAAATGTAACAATTTTGGACACATGGACAAAGAGTGCAGAATGAAAATCCCTCCTAAAGAACCTCAACAGAATAACAACGGTCACAAACAGGAACCACAAAAAAGGACATGGATAAGAAAGCAAGATCAATATAGCAATAAAGAATGCACACTCATTCTACAAGCTAAGTAGAAGAAACATGGTCAGTATGTTGACAGTGGGTGTTCAAAACACATGACAGGTGATAGAGACACATTTCTTACATTATGAAAGGAAAGAGATGGATCAGTCTCCTTCGGAAATGATGATTCAACCAAAATCATTGGAAAAGGCACAGTCTGAATTGGGAACAAGAATGAAAAGGCAGAAAATGTTCTACTAGTAGAAGATATGAAACATAATATTCTAAGTGTGATTCAAATGTGTGACCAAGGTTATAAAGTGACTTTCAATTCACAAAAGTTTGAAATAAGAAAAGAAGGTTCAGGGAGATTGATTGCTACAGCTGCAAGAACTTCAAGCAACATATGTGTGTTAAGTGAAATTGGAAATGAAAAGTGTTGTCTAGGAAAGGAAGATGAAAGTTGGCTATGGAAGAGAAGAATGGGTCACATGCATTTTGATAACCTTGTCAAAGTTAGCAAAAGAGAAACAGTCAAAGAAATGCCCCCGATCACGAAATCAACCAACACTTTATGCAAGCATTGTCAACAAGGAAAGAAAACAAAGACTAGGTTCAAATCAAAGGAATATTCAACGACAAGACCACTGGAAATTGTGCATATTGATCTAGTTGGACCAACTAAAACAAAGGTCTTGAAAGGTGAGAGATACTTTATGTTATTAGTTGATGATTATATAAGAATGACTGTAGTTTGCTTTCTCAAGAATAAGTCAGAAGCTTTTGAAAACGTCGAGATCTACAAGGAAATGGTTGAAAATGAAATGGACACAAGAATCAAATGTTTGATATCTGATAATGGAGGAGAGTTCTCCTAAAAGGAATTTACGGACTACTGCATCAATCATGTAATAAAAAGACAATTCTTTGTTGCTAGGACACCTCAACAGAATGGAGTTGTTGAAAGAAAGAACGGGACAATATAGGAAATGGCTCGAACAATGTTATTGGATTCAAAATTGACAGATATTTTTTGGACACGGGCAGTGCATATAGAAGTTTGCATTCAAAGCAGAGTAATTCTCATAAACAATACTGAAAAAACTCCTTACGAACTATGGAAAGGAAGACTAGCAAATGTAAAGCAATTCAGAGTTTTTGGAAGAAAATGATATATCAAAAGAGGATATGGAGGAATAGGAAAGTTTGAATCTCACGTGCACAAAGGAGTACTTGTTGGTTACTCAAGTACAAGGAATGCATACAAGTGTTACAATCTAAGATTGAACAAAGTTGTGGAAAGAATCAACGTAACAACTGATGAAACAGGCAGACCAGAATCAAAGGAAGAAAATGAATCAATGAAACAACCCTTAGAAGAAGAAGCAGAAGATGTAAAGGAAGTAGAAGAGGAATATGAAGAGAATCCGACAAAAGCAGAAGAGAAAATTCAACAAGTGTCTCCAAAGACACCCAGTAAACGAGTACAAAAGAATCATCCTTCAGATCAGATTATCATAAATAAAGATGCAGGAGTTGAGACTAGAAGAAGAATCTGTTCACCAGAAAAAACACACCTAGCACTCTTATCTACAATTGAACCAAACTGTTTTGAATAAGCCAACAAGGATGAATTTTGGAATAAGGCCATAGATGAAGAATTTGATCAAATAGAGAAAAGTGACACTTGGGAATTGGTTCCAAGACCAAAAAATAAGAATGTGATCGACAAAAAATGGGTTTTCAGGAATAAATTGAATGAAGATGGAAAAGTTACAAGGAACAAAGCTAGATTTGTATGTAAAGGATATGCTCAGATTGAAGGAATCGACTTTCCAGAGACATTTTCCCCAGTTGCTAGAATGGAAGCAATATGTTTGCTTTTAGCTTATGCATGCTCCAAAAATGTTAAAGTATATCAGATGGATGTAAAATCATCTTTTCTGAATGGGGAACTTGAAGAAGAAGTCTACATTGAACAACTAGAAGGATTTCAGTTGTCAGAGAACACAGATTATGTGTGTAAATTAAGGAAGGCCATGTATGGTCTAAAACAGGCTCCTAGAGCATGGTACTCCAGACTAGATAAGTATCTACAACAGGCAGGGTTCAAAAAAGGAAGTGCAGACAACAAAATCTACATCAAGGTAATTCAAGGTAATATTTTATTAATTGAAGTTTATGTTGATTATATTATTTTTAGTAGTGATGATGACACGTTAAGCCAAAAATTTGCAAAAGATATGCAGAAAGAATTTGAAATGTTGCTACTTGTAGAACTATCCTTCTTTATGGGAATTCAGATACGTCAAAGCAACCAAGGAATTTTTATTTCTCAAACCAAGTATATCATAGAAATTCTAAAGAGGTTCGGAATGGAAGATTGCAAACCAGTTATCACTATTACACATCGAAATTACTCACTTTGATAGTGTCTCAAGTGTCATCATTACAAAGGTCGCAAGTGTCACATTTTTCTCGCAAGGTCGCAAGTGTCGCATGTTGCTCACAAGTGTCGCAAACATCAAACAAAGCATACTTCCATGATGACTATGTCATTCCTATAATGACATGAGAGGGACACTTGAAACACCTCAAACATTCGATTTGGAAGAGGAGAAATGAGTCAACAAGCTTGAAAACCTTTTATCATCTGAAAGCACCTCAAAAACTGAGTTTTTGGAGAGGAGCGCTCCCCTATACCTCTTCTGGGAGCGTCGACGCTCCCCCTTACACTGTCTGGGAGCGTTATAAAGATCCCCTGGCCCTTTTGAGGGAGAGCTATAGATTTTGAGAGGTGTTGGCGCCCCCCTAAAGTCTACTAGGGAGTGCTACAATTCTCTGATGGTCCTTTTGAGGGAGCGCTACCTATTCTAGGCAGTTGTTAAGTTGTTGAGATGAATGGGGGAAGGATCCTTTCATTCTTGGAAGGCAGTTGGATTCGAATCCCTAGTCCAGCCATGATCTTAGGGAAGATCCTCAACTAAAGGAGGAAAATCCTCACCTCCCCCAAGGATATCTCAAGTGGTTGAGCCTCTCCAAGGCTATATAAGAAAGCTTTCTAATGGTGAAAGAGGACTGGGAAAAGGAGAAATCACACCAAACTTATGATCTCATAAGTGGTGCTGGAAAGGGGAAGAATTGCTAGCATAAAACCTATGATCTCATAGGAAACACACAGTCAGTCAAAGGAGAAGTGATCAGTGAAGCTTCTATCATCCAGGTTGTGGATCTTCCGAGCAAGGGTTAGACAAAGGGAACTTGACGAAGCTGTCGCATTTGCATCTACGATTGTAAGTATTGTTATCATTATTCTCATCAATATGACATGCTTGGCCTATTTCTTTCTAGTTTGTGTTTGATCTCACATTAACCTATCATTGATAGATAGATCTATTTTCAAGCTAACATCAATAGAGTAGGAAGTGGTCGTACTTTGTTTGTCTACAGGACTCAGTGAGGAGCGAGAGTTCGGAGCTCGATTTGGAGTGTGTAGGGACAAATATAAATAAAAAGGTATTGTTGTTCTCCTTCCTTCTCATGTGATAGTTTGTATGGATTTGAAAGGAACTCAGTGTCCATGTTAAGCACTTTCTGTCTTAGAGTAGGGTCTCGCTCTTTGAGGCAATCTACCTGTCCGCAGGGAGATTTTCCTACAACAGAAACTGGCGACCATATTGGGGATCGAATCAGAACTTTTTAGTTTTGTTTTTCCTCATAGACTTTGTCTTACCTGATTTTTTTTAGAACTTGTTCACCCCATTTATCTAATTGCATTTTCTGATTGAGTCTTTACCCCATCACACTCAGCTTACTTGTCAAAATTCCATTGAAATTTTGGGTTTTTTGGACTTTTTTGTGAGCTTTACGACTCCAGCGCTCCTCTGCCTTGTTAGCAGAGCACCAAATCTCCCTTAAGTTGCTAGACAGAGCTTTATAACACTCTGGTGGCCCTTATACCAGAGCGCCATCCCTCTTTTTCCCAAAATCTCTTCAAAAATTGCAATTTTTGGAGGTCAAAGCCCTGTTTTTTGACTTGATGAGTTGTTTTGTGATTCAATCATTCTTCCTTTGACCTTTGACATGCTTCATCTTGAGAAGTAAACATATTTTTTCTCATATTTTATGCCCTTCTTCATTCTTTTTGAGTTTTTTTTGTTGAGATCTTGAAATCGATCCCCTGCTTTCTTCTCTCCTATCCGACTGAGCGGGAACTCTAGTGAAGGACATTTGAAGTCTGTAACTCTTCTCATTTGGTTCTTTGAGGTCATATGATCCAATATTTTTCTCCTTCCTTTTTCATTTTTTATTTTCTTTCTCTTGTTTGATTACAAAAGGGTGTGTTGTTTGTGCGAAATCTGCATATTCTTGTCTAAATCTCCTTGGTCTGAAAGGGTAGTTGGCAAGAGAAATTTTCCATTGAATTGATTATCATTCACATAAAAACAACAAAAGTACATCTTAGTGATTAGTTTGCACATTAGTTTGCATTTTTGAAATGTTGTAGCATCATATTGGATTTGATTGAGAACAAAATTGATTGAGGGCATTCCTTATCAAGTGTTTGATAGTGAAAACGACTCTTCCTCTTTCCCTTAAATAGGTATTCATTGAAAAGAAACGATTGCTTATCATATATCATGCATATTTTTGGGAATTGAGTTGTCATTCCATCAGTTTCACTTTCGTACACCCTTTGAGTAAACAACAGCCATTAAAATCAATGCTTAACTAAAATTTATCAGACTTTTTACATCTTTGTTAGCAAACCTACATTAGTTTAAGGTGTAGGGCTTTGGAATAGGGTGAAAGGATAAATTTCCAAAGCTATCAAACAAACTTAGTATCTTGCGATAGGGAGAGTTAAATCCAATTGTCGTATTAGTCTACCTGGGATCCCCCTCTCACACAGGGGTTACGCATGAGGTCGCATTTGGGTGAGTTACAGAGATTATCCCTCCGTGGTTCAACTGTTTGTAGTGGTCAGATCGTATATTGGGGGTCATTGGAAGGTATACCCACAATGTTGAGTGGAATCCTTTCAAGCTGATTTTAGACTTGTTATCCTGCCCATACATTTCGATTGGACTGTCGACTGTACCCACCCAGGGACTGACTACGAGTTGGTGACCTTAGTAGGAACAATATTTAGGGTCTCACACAAGGTGACGGTGAAGGGAAGTCTCAATGTACCTAGAACAGACATTGGTCAAACTCACTCGGGCTCCTTGGAGGGTAAATCCACAATTACTACGTGGAAGCTTGCACCAAGGCGTAAGTCTGTTAAGCAGGTCACCAGCATAACTAATCCACCCGCTCTATCCCCGCCCCTTCCTATTTTGATCTCGCAATGTTGGATTTCATCACCAACTAGTGGTTTCATCATAGGAAGGTTTGTTTGATTGATTGCTTCTCAGATTCGTAGCATGTGCTGTTTGTTTTACTTAGTGGACCTTAGGTCGAGTCAGTGATAATGGCATCGAATCCTGGGAGTACCAATGGAGGAACCCCTTCTCCTGGGGAACCTTATACCTTTCCTTCGTTTGGAAACTTTGGTCTTCCATATGTTGCCACACTGAGTCTTCCAGGACTCACTATTGGATTACCAATTTGGTTGTTCCCCACTGCAATGATCCCGAATCCTTCCAATGTTTCAGTTGCACCTAATACTTTGGATGTCAATACACCACCCACACATAAACCTCATGTTGACTTTTCGCCTTCTTCATCCATTAAGTCTCCTTCCATTTCACCTTCTTCGCCTAGTGAAAGCTCTAAAGAAAGTAGCTAGGTTGATCAGAAGAAGAAGAAACGGAAAGAAAAGAAGAAGAAGAGCCCGAAAAGGACCAAGACCCCAACAACATCATGTTACAGGTATGAACTAACTGAGAGGGGGGGGTGAATCAGTTAGTGTAGATTATTAACAATTTCTCTTGTTTTAACTTTGAATCATTAATCTTAGTGGCAGTGAGTCTTTACTATGAAAATCAGAGTTATGATCATAAAGCATATAACATAAAGAATAGTAATCACACACAGCATTCACTCACAAGTATGAGACACGGATTTTTTAAGAGGAAACCCAACCAGGTAAAAAACCTCATCTTCTTAAGATGTTAAGAAATCTCCAACTGCGTTACATCTCATCTTTTATGAGCACCAACTCATAGAGGCTACAACCTCTGATTGCCAGCACCAACTAGCTGAGAGCACCAACTCCCACAGAATCCTAGCACCCACTGGGTGGAAGCACCGACTTCCTTTTTACTTCGGCACCAACTGAGTGAAGGCACCAACCTTCAGATTCTATAAGCACCCACTTGCAGAGAAAGAGACATACGTCTCCCTAGCACCACCCTACCACCCTAATTTGCCAAAATAAATATTGCTCAAATCAACTTGTTCATTCTGATATAGCTTGCTTACCCTTTTTGCTAATCTACTCTACATTCTTCACTGTTTCTGATCTGTTGCTCTGCCTCACTGTCCTCTGCAGCCCATTCTCAACTTCTTCTTCTGTCACGCAGATTCTCCTCCTCATTTTCTCACATCCAGAGTGCTCTCTCTTTCTCACTTCAACAGCAACAATTCATCTCTGTTCTAGCACATTATATAGATTCACCACATGCAGAGGTTTTCCTTGTGTTTCTCAACTCCAACTGCAGTTTCCCTTTCTTTCATTCTTTCTTCTGCTTTTCGCATGCCAGCATTCTCCTTGATTTTCTGAACTGACTCTTTGCATGCCTCCTCTACGCATGCCACATCATGCAACGCTGTGTTCCTCCTGTCTTAACTGCCAGT
>ML776636.1:1474642-1495570 GCA_009831015.1 Picea engelmannii
TTCCAGCATCTGTGTTCCAGCATCTGTGATTCAGCTTCTGTGTTTCAGCATCTGTGTACCAGTATTTGTGTTCCAGCACTTGTGCGTGCTCCATAACCAATCGATTGCCATCAATGACAACCTTGACCATCTGCGTCAGCTTCTGTGTTCCAGCTCTGTTTCAGCACTGTGTTTCAGCATCTGTGTACCAGCATTTGTGTTTCAGCACTTGTGTTCCAGCATTTGTGTTTCAGCATCTGTGTTTCAGCTTCTGTGTTCCAGCATCTCTTGTGCGTGCTCCATAAACAATCGATTGCCATCAATGACAACCTTGACCATCTGCATCATCTCTGCTATAGCCATATCTCCAACACATCAGATGTTGGCTCTAAGAAACCAATTACTGTTAATAGTAATGGGAATGTTGATGAGGTCAACAAGATTAAAATGAAGAATCCAAAACCCAAATTCCCTTGCAGCCTTTGTAAGGGTGAACACTTTCTGATGGATTTCCCCAGCCTTACCTAGGTCTTAGAAATGTGGTCCTCCACGTCATCAGCCTCTGTCAGTCACGTCGATGATACCACTTCAACTAGTGATGTTCAGGTTGGTAAGAAGAAGAAAATTGTCAAGTTCCCTTGCATGTTATGTAAAGGTAATCATTACTCTCACCTTTGTCCTCGCATGGACAAGTCTTCTTCTCTTTTGGATAAAATTCAACTTCCAAAAGGTTATCGTAAGATTTCCTCCAACCCATCATTGGTTGATGGACTGGTCAATCCGATTCCACTCCCAGTCAGTCTGGTTGATTAGGTGGTCAATCTAGTTTCCTCCTCGATTGAACCACAAACCCAAGTAGCTGATCCAGTTCCATCATTGGTTAGCCCCGCTCTTCATCAAAAGAGTGACGCCAAAGAGGTCAATTTGTTTCCATCCATCGACCCCATTCTTCTTTTGGAGAATGAAACTCAATTGGTCAATCCAGTTTCACCATTGGTCGATCCCATTCCTCCATTGCGGAATGTCAAAGTGATTGATCCAGTCCCTTCCTTGGTCAGTCCCACTCTTCCTCTAAAGAGTGCCAAAGTGGTCGATTTAGTTTCACCATCGGTCGATCCCAATCCTCCATTGAGGAATGTCAAAGTGATTGATCTTTTCCCTTCCTTGGTCAGTCCCACTCTTCCTCTAAAGAGTGCTAAAGTGGTCTATCCAAGTCCACCATTGGTTGATCCGATCCAATCATCGGTCGATCCTACTCTCCTTCTAGAGAGTAAACCCGATACTGCCCATGTTTTTCTCATTAATACAAACTCTATCGTGCCAAGGGGCATTCCCCCCTCTCCTACGAAACTCCCTCCAAGTAATGAAGCCATCCTTTTTTATTGGGGTGCGCTAACTAGACCTCATCTTCCCTCCCACATTCCTTTCTAGATTACAGTACAGGTTCATGGTCGGGATGTTCCTAAAACGTTGATAGATGAAGGTGCGTCCGTTATTATTTTGTCTTCTGTTGCTTGGTACACTTTGGGTTGTCCACAGCTTGCACCGGTTACACAGAATCTGTTAGCTTTTAGCAGAAGAACTAGTCAACCTTTAGGGATCCTTCCTCAGTTTCCTGTAACTTTGGGAGGGAAAACTATCTTTATTAATGTCATGGTAGTTCGAGACCCCTTGTATTTTTCTTTACTCCTTGGGCAGGATTATGTCTATGCTATGAAAGATCTTGTATCCACTCTTTTCCATGTGATATCTTTCCCTCACGATGGAAGAATTGTGACTATTGATCAACTTTCATTCATCGGCCCTGACTAGGTTACCTCCCTAAGTGGTTCCTATGTGCAGACAGTATCACCCCTCCCGCATGTCAATTATGCTGCGGTGTCTCCCATGACCTCAACTTTCGATGATTTGGATCCGGTAGTTGAAATGGTGATCTCTTCGGTAGGATTATTGGAGCCTGATCACCTTCCTCCTACCGCGACCCTCGACATGTGCCCCTTATTGAGTGATTATTTTCCATCCAGTGAAGATCTCCTGGAGGCCATGACCACATTTTATCCATTGACATGGTACCCTTCCAGAGCATTATCCTCTTGGCAGCCATGATCTGGACAAGGTCATGAGCATAGTTTCTCTTCTCTGTGGCAAGCTCGTTAAAAAATGAAACAGAAGCCTTGAGAATAGTTTTCCTCTCTGTAGCAAGCTCGTTAAAAAATGAAACAGCAATCTGGGGATCAAACCTGGAACTTTGAGCATAGTTCTTTTCCTGTGTCAAGCTCGTTAAAAAATGAAACAGTTTTCTCTCTCTTCAAGTTGCGTCTTTCGTTAGATCTCATAGATGTCGAGTCAAGTCTTTCGTTAGATCTCGTCTTGTACCTTCAGTTCATCCACCTGTACCCTTTTTCTCCATCTAGCACAGAAATTGGTGACAACCTCAAAGTCGGTGCATGAATTGAAGCTTGGGGGGCATGTCTCCAGCCTTTGATGATCATTCTGGAGTCAAGTCCCTAGCTTTCAAGATGGGGGCAGAGTACCGAGCTTAGTCTTTGTTCTTTCTCGTGCTCATAAATACATGAGAATGCATCCGGGTAAACTTTTATCTCTTTTTCGGACCTGTATGGATACACGAAAAAGGAACCCCCTGGAGTCTCCTTTAAGCTCTTTTTAGACTCTCTAAACATGAAAATATTGTCGAGTGATCTTTCTTCCTTTCACACTCGTTAAAAGGTTTGAAAGGGCGTCTTTCAAGTGATATTTTATCCCTTTTTCGGTCTCGTTAGAATACTGTATGAAAAAGGAACTGAGAGAGTTCTCTTTTAAGTGTTTTTCCAAACTCTATAATCCTGAAAAACCTTCAAGTTTTCTATCTTTGGACTCACTAAAGCACACATTGACAGGCCCATACAGGATCAAACCCTTACTTCTTCTGGTTCGTTAAACAAAGGAAGAGGAGATTATGGAAGGTAAGTTATATCGAGCATGTGTTATCCTCCTCGAGCTCATTAAATCAAAAAGAGGTACTCATCTATCTGGATGGGGGGAAATTTGAAAGAAGCAAGCCAAGCAGTCTCTTGAGAACATTGTCCAGCAATTCTTAGAGTCGCCCTTGAACACGGCACTTTTTCATTTGCACATATCATAATCCATTGAACCTCTACACTGAGCCAATCCTTTGAGTTCTTTTCACTCCTTTGGGTCACCCGATGCAAGTCACAGTACCCACTGCATAGTTTTGGTCCATGTCATGTTTCACTGTCGTGCCTCCATGTTCAAGGGAAGTATCCGCCTCGAGAGACAGCTGTCCCAAATATCTTGCCTCAAAACCCATGTCAGTCCATGTTCTTTTGATCTACCAATTAAATCTCTATATCCGTTTTGTGTCGTTGATGGGGGATACATCAAGGCCCTCCCTCGACGAGTTTATTCCTGTCGACTTCAACACATTATCTGGGAATCAGACTTAGAAAGTAGTTGGTACTTTGGGACCTGCATGCCTCAATGGCAGGCCTCCTCACATTCGACAGTAGGTTTACATCATTAACCTCTGATCGAATGATTCCATGGATGTTCGACCTCACCTCATCTATACACATTCGCTGGAATGTACTAGGGTACCTTGGGAGTCATTGACATTAATGGTGATTTCCCTCGCACTTGTTAATGGTTCACACTATTGACCAGTAATCAAGTGGTTTCTTCCATGTTCAACGTCAAGACATCTATTCACATGGTTAGAATCGTACCACATTGAGATTGGTAAGAAGACCCTGGGTTGAGTAACCACTTTGATATATGCTTCACCCAGGCTGGGAAGGAGTTTTTATTGGACAAATGACACATACACTGTTACATAGATCCACTTTGTATTGTTCATGGCTATGTCTTGTCATCTCATAGATCCACTGTGTATTCTTCGTGGCTATGATCAGTTCAGGTCATCAGAGTATAGATCCACGTTGTATTCATGGTGGCTATACCTTTTCATCAATATAATTATGGATCCGTAGTGTATTTTATGGTGGCCATATCTTGCAAGTCTTGATCACCCAAGCATAGGTATGCATGCCTTGGGTTTTGAAATATGTCATGATATTTGTTGTATGTTTGTGTGAAGCTTTCGTCAGGTTCTCCAAGTTTTTACCCTTGCTTGAATGTCTACAAACCATTTCAGTTATCAGTTACTATCTTCTAACTTCATACTTTGGGGGGAAATCTGTTACACATCGAAATTACTCACTTTGATAGTGTCGCAAGTGTCATCATTACAAAGGTTACAAGTGTCGCATTTTTCTCGCAAGGTCGCAAGTGTCGCATGTTGCTCACAAGTGTCACAAACATCAAACAAAGCATACTGCCATGATGACTATGTCATGCCTATAACGACATGAGAAGGACACTTGAAACACCTCAAACATTTGATTTGGAAGAGGAGAAATGAGTCAACAAGCTTGCAAACCTTTTGCCATCTGAAAGCACCTCAAAAACTAAGTTTTTGGAGAGGAGTGCTCCCCCATACCTCTTCTGGGAGCATCAGTGCTCCCCCTTTGATGTAGGAGCATCGTGACTTCCAAAGCCAGCAAGGAGCCAACGCATGTGTTTCTAAACACATGACATATAATCTTGATAACTTTTGGTAACTTTTTGAATTTGCATTAAAGATGAAGCACCATATCCTTCGATGAAACATTTATGAAGGAGCGCCTGTTGTATTATATCAGACCTCGAGCCTTACGCTCTTGTCTGAAATAGATAAGAAGGCATTTAATAGATTTAATGTTGTTAGATAGAATTTAATTGTAGATTTGATAGTTGTAGAATTCGAGAGGGAAAACGGAATATAGGCACCCTCCTTTGTACATTGTAACATTATCAAGCATTCTAAAGAGGAGAGCAACCAGAGAACTTGTGGAGAGCCCTCATGTACAGACTGGATTAATAGAAAGAGCTTTTGATTCAATTTCATGACTGGTGCTATTTTCTCTGTGTATGTGTTTAAGTGCTTGTGAATGTTTGTTTTCTTCGTATGCAATTGCGTTGAATATGCTTTACAGGTGATTTCAGAGGATTAATTGAAGTCTGAAAGAGAGGAGAATGATTTTCAATTGTTTCTCTGTCTGAGCCAGAATATTCCTGCAGAGAGTGCAGTGAAATTCATCCGCATAGAGTGCGTTGATGAGGCTAGACAGTTGAACTCTTATTCTCGTCTGCCAGAAGTTGAATTGGGTTGGTAGAGTCGTGTAGGGAAAGTTCCAACCGAATTGGAAGTCTCAGTGGTGATTCTGAGCTTAGGGAGTAGAAGTTATCTGCTGCAGGTGAGTGCACGGGATCTGAAGGACCCAACAGTTCGAGAGCTATTGGAGGTCTGTTGAGAAAAGCGTGGGTGAAATATCTGAAGGAGTCAGTGGGATTAAGCTCAGGAGGGATAATTCCATTGAGAATATAGTGGGAACAGACCCAGGAGAAACCTCGAACATGAAGAATTTTCGGAGCAGAAGAAATCCTTAAAGAGGAGAATAGACGGCCAGAGTCTGAAGAGGAAAATCGAGAAATTCCGCTGACCGTTGGATCTTGGAGAAGCTGCGCGAGGTTTAATCCTTAGGCGCAGGAAGGAAGGACCAAAGCCCATCGGGGTTCAGACTTCGGCGTTTGACGAGGTGAGAGTCACACTCGTTGAAATCACGAGTAGTGACTTCCCGATTAAATCAGAGCCATCAATCGCTTGGTGGACAGGTGGCTTGAGATCTCGAGAGATCGGGGTTCGGCATTCGGGACTTCCCATTGCAAAGTAATTGTGAACAGTGAAATCGCGATCTCGCGATTCCCAATAGAAGGGGAGAGAGGAGGTGACGTGGCACGGAATTAGCGCACGAGCACATCAGAATTCGGGATTCAGAGATTTGTGGGGTGAGTGAATTGCGACATCAAAGGTGTCGATTTCTCGATAGGGAAAACTCCGATATATGGAAGCGTTGACCTTTGACCATCGGAGGTCGGGGTTTGGAGTTTTGATTCACACGAGAACGTGTCAATGAGTTTCACGATATCGCGAAATCTGATTTCCCGACAAGCAAACGGGAGATCGCCGAGGAGATAGTTGTGGGTATTGAGAACTCTTGAGAGGAGTTGGAAGAGTCTTTGACTCTTTGGGCCTGTGTGAAAGAAGGTCCTGGTGATAGCGATCGTTCTCCGAGGTATGGGGAAGGTTTCGTCAGAGTGGTATCAGAGTGGGAGAAGAGTTCTCTTTGTTCCGATAGCAGAGAGAAGCGGATTACACCATGCCACCTAGAAGAGAAAGGCAGTCACCTGATCGGGAAGACAGGGACGTGCGAAGAAGGGGTAGGCCAGCAGGGAATCTAGAAATGGAACGCCAAATGAGACATCTCTGAGCAAGGCTTGAGGAGATGGAGACAGCGTAGAGACGTGGAGTTGGCGCTGGAGAGCTCAGTGATTCCGAGGTTGAAGAGGAAGCTGGACATGATGCAGAAGAGGTCACTGCAGAGGATGCTTCGACCGAGTGGTTGATCAAGGCCATCGCTAGGATGAGCTCAAAGACCAAGATGGACATTTCCGTCGATGAGGGGAGTCTAAATGTAGAAGAGTTGTTGGATTGGATCCGAGCACTCGACACCTACTTCGATTATGAGGATATCGAAGAGGACAAGAAGGTAATGCATGTCGTTACAAAGTTGAAAGGACATGCAGCCTTATGGTGGGATGAGATGCAAGCTGATAGGCACTGCAAAGGCAAACAAAATATCAAGAGATGGGACAGGATGATCGCTAAGATGAAATCAAAATTCATCCCCAGAGATTATCAAATCACACTATTTAGGAGGATGCAGAACCTGAGACAGAAGTTGATGATGGTGAAGGAGTACACCGAAGAATTCTACAAGCTCAATATTCGAGCAGGTCATCGGGAGAGTGATGATGAAAAGGTGGCGAGATACCTGAATGGGTTGAGATATGACATTCAGGACGAGTTAAGCATGTTGATCATCCGAACGGTGGAAGATGCTTACCAATTGGCTCTGAAAGCCAAGGAGAAAATGAGTCGCAAGCAGGGACAGCGAGGGCGAGGCAGGAGTCAGCCCAAAGGCAAGGCAGTTGCCCAAGAAAAACCACAGAAGCCCAAGGAGGAATGGAAGAGACCTCAGGGTCAAATGGAGAGAGGTGGATCCTCACAGCGAGGATAGCAATATGCTGAGTCGAGGAGGAAGCATACAGAGCAGGGTGGCGGATATGATGACGCCAACGCTTTTCCTCGTACCCGAGGTAGAGGAAGAGGCCGAGGAGGAGTCATCACATGTTTTACATGTGGGAAGGACGGACATAAATTCGTTGACTGTCCAGATAGGAAAAGGGATAGAGGAGAAGCCCACATCACAGAGGCGCAGAGGCATGATGTTGAGGATGAGGACACCAGGAGTGGGAGTTCACTGACGGTGCATAAAGTCCTTTTGACACCTGAGAAAGAGGTGGAGGACACAGCTCAAAGATGCAGACTGTTCAGGACGACTTGCAAGACCAAGGGCTGGAAATGCAAGGTCATAGTGGACAGCGGAAGCACCGACAATCTCGTTTCAACCGAGATGGTAGAAAAGTTAGAGCTAGAGACGATCAATCACCCGAGCTCATATAAGGTATCATGGCTACAAAAAGGACACCAGGTATGTGTTACGAAACAATGCTTGGTTGAATTTAAAATGGGTGAATATAAAGATAAAATTCTGTGTGATGTTATCCCCATGGATGTCTGTCATGTATTGCTGGGTAGACCATGGCAGTATGATAGAAATGTGGTTCATGATGGAAGGATGAACACATATACCTTGGAGAAGGATGGGAAAACACACAGATTGCTTCCGATAAAGGATAAGGAAGTGAAATCGGAAGTAAACAACACAATACTTCTCATGAGTGGGAAGGAACTTCTCACAGAGATGGAGAAAAATGAAGATCCACAATTCTTTGTGGTTAGGAAACCAAGAATGCTCCTGACTAGCACAAGAGTGGATGATTTGTCGGAGGAGATTCAGGAACTGCTGGGAGAGTTCGCTGATATCATCGTGGATGAACTACCTCGTTCGTTGCCACCAATAAGGAGTGTGAGTCATCACATTGACCTCATACTCGGAGCAAGTTTGCCAAATAAAGCAGCGTACAGGTTGACACCTTAGGAGAACGAGGAGGTCAAAAGGCAAGTGCAGGATTTGCTGGACAAGGGACTGGTCAGGGAGAGTCTGAGTCCATGTGTTGTTCAGACAGTACTAAGTCCAAAGAAGGATGGAGGCTGGAGGATGTGTATAGACTCCAGAGCGATAAATAAAATCACCATCAGATATAGATTTCCACTGCCGAGAATGGATGATCTGATGGATTGCCTGAGTGGGGCAAATTATTTTTCGAAGATTGATCTCAAAAGCGAATATCACCAGATTCGCATGAGAGAAGGAGATGAATGGAAAACAGCATTCAAGACAAACGAAGGTTTGTATGAATGGTTGGTTATGCCATTTGGTTTGACAAATGCGTCGAGCACATTCATGAGGCTGATGAATGAAGTCCTGCGGGAATTCATCGGGAAGTTTGTCGTCGTATATCTGGATGATATACTGATTTTCAGTAAGACCAAGGCTGAACACTTGAAACATTTGGCCATTGTGATGAGAAAGCTACGACAAGAGAAGCTGTTGGTCAACATGAAGAAGTGTTCCTTCATGCAGACAGAACTCATTTATCTGGGTTTTGCTATTTTGGCAAATGAGTTGAAAATGGATCCTGAGAAGGTGGAAGTGATAAAGAATTGGCCATCGCCCAGGAATGTTTTTGAGGTAAGGAGTTTTCATGGCTTGGATAGTTTCTACCGAAAGTTCATTTAGAATTTCAGTGGAATTAGCGCAGCAATGATGGACATGGTAAAGAAGCGACATAAAGTTTTCCATTGGACAACAGAGGCTGAAAGGAGCTTCAATCTGTTGAAGCGAAAGATAACAGAGCAACTAATTCTGGTGTTGCCTGATTTTCAGAAGACATTTTAGGTGAAATGTGATGCCAGTGGGTATGCTGTTGGAGGGGTCTTGAGTCAGGATGATAGACCTGTTGCCTATTTCAGTGAGAAACTGGATGACGCAAAGCTGAAATACTCCACATTTGATAAGGAGTTCTATGCCATCATACATGCATTGAAGAAGTGGAGGAATTACTTAATACCCAAGGAATTTGTATTGTACAGTGATAATCATGCATTGCAGTCCATAAGTCAACAGGAAAAGTTGAATCAAAAGCATGCAAAATGGGTAGAGTACATGCAAAATTTCACGTTTGTGATAAAACACATTTCAGGAACTGCTAACAAAGTAGCTGATGCTTTGAGCAGGAAATGTTTGCTGTTGCAGGAATTCAGGGTCAAGACATTGGGTTTTGAAAATCTGAAGGATATGTATGCAGGTGATGCAGACTTTGCAAAAGCATACGAGGCAGCTGAGAATCTGGTTCTCAGGGATCGGAGTCCTTGGATAGACTACCTGATCCAGGTTGGATTGTTGCTCAAAGGCAATCACTTGTGCATACCTAATTGCTCCATGAGGGAGAATTTGGTGAGGGAAAAGCATAGTGGAGGCTTAGCAGGTCATTTTGGACATGACAAAACATTCGCCAAGCTGAGCGAATCGTATTTTTGGCCGAGCATGTGGGCATATGTAAAGAGGTTTGTTGACAGGTGCAGAGTTTGTCAACATTCGAAGGGTCAAAAGCAGAACGCAGGGTACTATCAGCCATTGCCTATACCCGAGAGACCATGGGAGGCGATCAGTATGGATTTTGTTCTGGGATTGCCGAGGATGCGGAGAGGAGTTGATTCCATCTTTGTGGTGGTAGACAGGTTTTTGAATATGGCACATTTTATTCCATGTCAGAAGACCAGCGATGCGACCCACATCGCGAACTTGTTTTTCAAAGAGGTTGTTAGACTTCATGGGCTGCCAAGGAGCATAGTCTCGGACAGGGATATGAAATTCATAGGTCATTTTTGGAGGACCCTATGGAAGAAGCTGGGAACTAATTTGGCTTTTAGTTCAGCTTATCATCCGCAGACGGATGGGCAAATAGAGGTGGTAAACCGAAGTCTAGGGGATCTATTGAGAAGCTTGGTGACAGAGCACCACAGCAGTTGGGACCAGATATTACCACAGGCAGAGTTCGCGTACAACGATTCGGTGAATCGAAGTACAGGAAAAATCCCATTCCAGATTTTGTATGGAACACAGCCGAGAGGAGTTTCTGAACTTAGAGAGTCAGAACAGGCTGAAACTAGCAGCGCGAGCGCAGAAGAGTTCGCTGAAGCGATGCGGGAACTTCACAGTCAGGTGAAGCAGCGACTGATCAATTCGAACCAAGAGTACAAGCGCAGAGCCGATCAGCGAAAGAGACAACTTCAGTTTGAAGTTGGTGATATGGTTCTGGCACACTTGAGAAAGGAAAGGTTCCCAAGGGGAACATATAACAAGCTCAAGATGAAAAAAATTGGGTCGTGCAGAGTCCTGAAGAAATTCGGGGAGAATGCATACGAGCTTGAGTTGTCGGATGACATCGGGATATCTTCGATATTCAACGTTTTGGATTTATATCCGTATAGGGATGGAGAAGTAGAAACTGGAACTGGGGAACCAGTAGTCCAGTGGAAGAAGCAATTACCATTTGCACAGAAACCGCAGATGGAGTGTATACTCGACAAGCGAATAGGAAGGAAGACCAGGAGAAAGCAGTATTTTGAATACCTGGTAAAATGGAAGAATCACCCGGTGGAGGATGCTAGCTGGGAGACAGAAGCAGTGATACAAAAGCATGGGCAGACTGTGCAGGAGCTCATGGATAGGAGCCCATGAAAGCTTTCAAGCCGAGGAGTCTGATGCAGGAGCATCGTGACTTCCAAAGCCAGCAAGGAGCCAACGCATGTGTTTCTAAACACATGACATATAAGCTTGATAACTTTTGGTAACTTTTTGAATTTGCATTAAAGATGAAGCACCATATCCTTCGATGAAACATTTATGAAGGAGCTCCTGTTGTATTATATCAGACCTCGAGCCTTACGCTCTTGTCTGAAATAGATAAGAAGGCATTTAATAGATTTAATGTTGTTAGATAGAATTTAATTGTAGATTTGATAGTTGTAGAATTCGAGAGGGAAAACGGAATATAGGCACCCTCCTTTGTACATTGTAACATTATCAAGCATTCTGAAGAGGATAGCAACCAAGAGAACTTGTGGAGAGCCCTCATGTACAGATTGGATTAATAGAAAGAGCTTTTAATTCAATTTCATGACTGGTGCTATTTTCTCTGTGTATGTGCTTAAGTGCTTGTGAATGTTTGTTTTCTTCGTATGCAATTGCATTGAATATGCTTTATAGGTGATTTCAGAGGATTAATTGAAGTCTGAAAGAGAGGAGAATGAGTTTCAATTGTTTCTATGTCTGAGCCAGGAGATTCCTGCAGAGAGTGCAGTGAAATTCATCCGCATAGAGTGCGTTGATGAGGCTAGACAGTTGAACTCTTATTCTCGTCTGCCAGAAGTTGAATTGGGTTGGTAGAGTCATGCAGGGAAAGTGTCGACCAAATTGGAAGTCTCAGTGGCGATTCTGAGCTTAGGGAGTAGAATATCTCTGCTTCAAGTGAGTGCACGGGATCTAAAGGACCCAACAGTTCGAGAGCTATTGGAGGTCTGTTGGGAAAAGCGTGGGCGAAATCTCTGAAGGATTCAGTGGGATTAAGCTCAGGAGGGATAATTCCGTTGAGAATACAGTGGGAATAGACCCAAAAGAAACCTCGAACAGGAAGGATTTTCGGTGCAGAAGAAATCCTCAAAGAGGAGAATAGACGGCTAGGGTCTGAAGAGGAAAATCAAGAAATTTCGCTGACCGTTGGATCTTGGAGAAGTTGCGCGAGGTTTAATCCTTAGGCACAGGAAGGAAGGACCAAAGCCCATCGAGGTTCTCACTTCGGCGTTTGACGAGGTGAGAGTCACACTCGTTGAAATAGCGAGTAGCGACTTCTCGATTAAATCAGAGTCGTCGATCACTTGGTGGACAGGTGGCTTGAGATCCCAAGAGATCAGGGTTCGGCATTTGGGACTTCCCATTGCAAAAGAATTGTGAACAGCAAAATCGTGATCCCACGATTCCCGATAGAAGGGGAGAGAGGAGGTGACGTGGCACGGAATTAGCGCACGAGCACATCGGCATTCGAGATTTAGATATTTGTGGGGTGAGTGAATTGCGACATCAAAGGTGCCAATTTCCCGATAGGGAAAACTCCGATATATGGAAGCATTGACCTCTGACCATCAGAGGTCGGGGTTTGGAGTTTTGATTCACACGAGAATGTGTCAATGCATTTTGCAATATCGCAAAATCCGATTTCCTGACAAGCAAACGGGAGATCACCGAGGAGATAGTTGTGGGTATTGAGAACTCCCGAGAGGAGTTGGAAGAGTCTTTGACTCTTCAGGCCTGTGTGAAAGAAGGTCCTGGTGATAGCGATCATTCTCCGAGGTATGGGGAAGGTTGCATCACCCTTACACTATCTGGGAGTGTTATAAAGCTCCCTTGGCCCTTTTGAGGAAGCGCTATAGATTTTGAGAGCGCTGACGCCCCCCTAAAGCCTACTAGGGAGTGCTACAACGCTCTGATGGTCCTTTTGAGGGAGAGCTACCTATTCTAGGATGTTGTTAAGTTGTTGAGATGAATGGGGGAAGGATCCTTTCATTCTTGGAAGGCAGTTGGATTCGAATCCCTAGTCCAGCCATGATCTTAGGGCAGATCCTCAACTAAAGGAGGAAAATCCTCACCTTCCCCAAGGATATCTCAAGTGGTTGAGCCTCTCCAAGGCTATATAAGCAAGCTTTATAATGGTGAAAGAGGACTGGGAAAAGGAGAAATCACACCAAACTTATGATCTCATAAGTGGTGTTGGAAAGGGGAAGAATTGCTAGCATCAAACCTATGATCTCATAGGAAACACAAAGTCAGTCAAAGGAGAAGTGATCAGTGAAGCTTCTATCATCCAGGTTGTGGATCTTCCAAGCAAGGGTTAGACAAAGGGAACTTGACGAAGCTGTCGCATTCACATCTACGATTGTAAGTATTGTTGTCGTTATTCTCATCAATATGACATACTTGTCCTGTTTATTTCTAGTTTGTGTCTAATCTCACATGAACCTATCATTGAAACATAGATCTGTTTTCAAGCTAACATCAATAGAGTAGGAAGCGATCATACTTTGTTTGTCTATAGGACTCAGTGAGGAGCGAGAGTTCGGAGCGTGTAGGGACAAACATCGATAAAAAGGTATTGTTGTTCTCCTTCCTTCTCATGTGCTATTTGTATGGATTTGAAAGGAATTCAGTGTCCACGTTAAGAACTTTCTGTCTTAGAGTATGGTCTAGCTCTTTGAGGAAATCTACCTATCTGCAGGGAGATTTTCCTACAACAATCACTCCCATGCAAACAAATTGCAAGTTGAGCAAAGATGATGATTCAAAGTCTACAAATCAAAGGCAATACAGGTCAATGATTGGCAGGCTATTGTATGTGATATCATCCAGACCAGATGTAATGTAGGCAGTTGGACAGGTGGCATGATTTCAAGCAGCACCAAAGGAATCACATGTATTAGTAGTGAACATGATTTTCAGATATCTCAAAGGAACAAAAGAGTTTGGGCTATGGTATCCAAAAGGAAAGGATCTATCACTAATTGCCTACATAGATGCAGATTGGGTAGGTTGTATTGATGACCGACGAAGCACTAGTGAAGCAGCATTCTACTTGGGTGAGTGTTTAATATCATGGCTAAGAAAGAAACAAACATTAGTATCTCTATCTATAGTCGAGGCAAAGTATATTGCAGGAGCAACATGTTGTACATAGGTTCTTTGGATGAAACAAACTTTGACAGATATATAGGTTGAGTATGATGAGCCCATTCCAATATATTGTGATAATACAAGCACCATCAGTATCTCAAAAAACCCAATGATGCACTCCAAGACGAAGCACATTCAAATCAAGTGTCACTTTCTACGAGAAAAGGTTGCAGAAAAGAACATCAGAGTTGAGTATGTGGGCACAAAAGAACAAGTGGAAGACATCTTTACAAAACCACTTCAACGGGAATCCTTTGAATATCTTTGCCAAAGACTTGGAGTTATTTCTACTCCAAAATGAATGTTTTTTGAATGATTTTTGAATGCTTATCTTATATGTCTTAGATGTACACGAGGAAGCACCATAAGAGGAGAGTTCAGACAGGGAGAGCAGCCCCCAATTGAAAGATACATTTTCCATTGATGACAAAGGCAGAGAGATTTATCAGATGCAAAGGACAGAGGGATGGTTCTAGGGGGAGCAGATTTATCAGATGAAAAGGACAGAGGCATGGTTCCAGGGGGAGCAGATTTATTAGATGCAGATGATAGAGGCATGGTTCCAGGGGGAGCATGAGTGATATGATTTCATTATTGCATCAGAGTGTTTCCATCAATGCCAAAGGGGGATATTGTTGATTAAGGTTGGTTGTCATTGATGTCAACCCTTGAAGAAAGCCTCGTAGCACAAAGGTTTGGGTAATGGACCAAAGGTTGTTTCATGTATAATAGTATTAGTTTTAATATATTTTAAGGTAATACTATTCTATAGGGATACTAAATGTCATTCCATTTCCAGTGGTATGTGGAACATCACATAACTCCTCACAGTTAGAGAGTTATGGCCATGCAAAGTTGGAGAACCCAGGTTTGGGTAATGGACCCAAGTTTGTTTGATGGATAATGGTATGAGTTTTGGTACATCTGTAGGTAATAATATTCTATATGGATATTACATGTCATGCCATTTCTGGTGGTATGTGGAACGTCACATAACTCCTCACGAATTGAGAGTTATGGCCTTACGAAGTTCGAGAACCCTCATATGTTGGCTTGAAGCCCCAAAAGGTCAAATTAGTCAAAGTGGTTTAAGAGATTTTAGAAGGTAAATAATAAATTGAAGTGATTATTTTAATATAATTCAAAGTGAATACAAAATAAATTATTTAAATAATAAATTTAATGGAGAAATTAGAAGTGGGTTAACCCTAAAATAAGGAAAGTGGGCAAAGTAACCTACAAGATGTTTTTAAGGAAGCTACTTGGAGAGTATAGATAAGAGGCAAGGCTCTCTCATTTAACACACACTTGAGAATATTGAATATATATAGTTGTGTAAGGGAACCAAAGGATAACAAAGCCTAATTTCTGAGGGAAGGTGAAGAAAAGAAGGTCGGAATTCAAGGTGTTAACGATAAAAAATGCACTGGCATTTTTGCAAGAATAATGCCTAATATTGAGGGGACATTTGGCTAGCTTCGCTAGCTCCAAATCCAAATATTATTACACCATTGGAAATATTATGATCTGTAGATGTCGATCGACTATTCAAGCATGCAAAACAGACTCTCCATGACTGAGAAATTTGATTTTTTCCAAGGCAGTTTATTTCTGTAAAACTTTCCTTTTCGGTGGTTTAGGCAAACAGGACGACTGTTCATTAACCATCGAAAGTAGTGCTTTCGGTAGTTAATCCACCTAGAAGTCTTCTATGTTAACCACCAAAAGCCTGTAATGACCAGAATACTTGAAATTTCGCCCAGATCAGGAATTTTTGAATCATAATGAGATGAAACCTCTTGGAATAGACAGGTGGTGAATTATCAAGTCAGATCCAATGGTTACTTTGATGAATAAGGCAAAGAAGAGGTGTTTTAATCAAGTTTGGTACATTTTTCAAAGGCAAAAATATAGGGATTTTGGCACACCTCAGCAAATTCGAATTTTACCTCTTGGAAGAGTCATCAGTCAGCCTTGGGAGGCTATCCTGCACTACACCARCACTCAACAAGAGAGAAGGACCAAAAAATATGGGATTGACCTCACTTTTGGGGATCATCCCACATCTTTTGCAAACTGAATTTTGACTTTCTATCTTTAGCATATTTGATCCATGCTTTTAGGATCTCAAAACTACATTGTAAAGCTATAAAGCTGAAGGTAGAATAGGAACTAAGGGTTCGATGTTGGGTTCTATTTGCTGCTACTGTAAAAGAGACTTATTCTTAATATATGAAACATTGCAAGATTCCTTCAGTTGTGTTGTCAGACTTTTTCTTTTATGTTCTCTGATATCTTATGAGTGAATGATTTCTTTATTGGCGCTTATTCAATATACATGTGACTGTCATCTCACTAACTAATTGATTAAGTTAAGAATCATAAGTTATTTCCTTAGTTCTTAAACCCATTGTGCTTGTTTTATATAAGTATAATCTGGTTCAATAGCTATCTTCTCTTCTATTTAATCAAACCTTGTCTGATTGCATTCCTAAAAGGCCTTGTGATATTTGATATCTCTAGACAGTCTTAAACACATAGTCCAGTCCCTAGATATTCATCTTGATCCACAAACCACATCAATTATTAAGAAAATAGTTCCCAAAAAAGAGTTAGTTACCAGGCATCTCCGACTTACAGCCTAGGAGATTTTCCTGGAGTGATAACACAAGGAAGGATAAATTCTTTTGATGGTGCTTTCTAAGGTATTTTATTTACAGGTCATCTCACCATTTTCTCTATAACATTTTCTCTATAATGAATCAGACCGTGAAATTGCTATGCCATTGAGAAAACATGTCCAAGTATATATGGTAAAAAATTCATCCTGTGTGTCATTGTATTTTTGGAGTTACACGGCGTGGAAAATAGGGTTTGTAGCCAGTCTTGAAACTAGTCTAAAACATAGGTTTCTGGTAAAAACGTCATAAATTCTTCATAACAGATCCACATTCATTAATACAAAACATGTTGGTTATATTACAGTCTTTAGTATGTTGTGTAACATTTTCAGATCGTTTCAATAAGTATTCCATGCAGGGCACGCTCTACAAGGTCACTCTCTAGAATAAGCCAAAATTCAGCAAGGTATGCCATTTTTTCTATAACTTATTTTTTGAGAGGTTCCAAGTAGTGAATCCTAGAGGAATTGAATAAAACACACTGAAGAAAATTGTGTATCAGTTTCATAGCTTTATTCATTACAGGTACAAAGTTATGATTATTTCAAGTTAGGGTTGTTGACTAATCCAAAACTAGTCATGTGAGACTAAAAAAAAGTTTGATGAAAATGATAGTCTCTTGTTGTTAAAGTTAACGAAGGTTTGCAGGTATGTGATAATATACACCAGGTATATTACATAGTTACAAATCATATTTGGATGATAAAATTGATGAGGGCTTTTGGTTAAGGTACATGTTGGGTACATGGTTGAGACAAGTTGATGAGTTGGCACATACATGAGGTGTATAGTTGATGATGTTGGTACATATTGATGAGTCATATTTGATGAGTAGTTGACACATGATTGGTACATACCTAGTACATGGTTGGATGCACTTGTTTATGGTATAGGTTGATTACAGGTTGTTTGGTACAGGTTGGTGCATGGTTGATGCACTTGTGTAAGGTACAAGTTGGTGCATGGTTGATGCACTTGTTTATGGTACAGGTTGATTACAGGTTGTTTGGTATAGTTTGGTTCATGGTTGATGCACTTGTGTAAGGTATAGGTTGGTGCATGGTTGATGCACTTGTTCATGGTACATGTTGATTACAAGTTGAGGTACAGGTTGATGAATGGTTGATGCATGGTTCAGGTTTATTGGTACAAGTTTACAGCGGTATATCTCACAGTGATAGTGTGATAGTGATTCCATAATTATACTTATACTTCAGGGTGGTTGGACGATTCAAGGACATGTGGTTGTAGCCACCTCCCAATTGTAGCCGGAGAACACAGGGGATTGTAGCCTCCTTCTGGTTGTAGCCAAATAATTGGGGAGTTGGAGCTTCCCTTAGGTTGTAGCCTGAGAAACTAGGATGTTGGAGCCTCCTTCTAGTTGTAGCTAGAAAACAAAGGAAGTTGGTGCTTCCAATGAATTTAATTCTTCAAGACATATAAGAAAAATCATTCTGTGGTTTTCTCTCGATTTGGGTTTCCACATAAAACACTGGTGTAATGTGTATGTGTGTGATTGTTCATTTATTATTGCTCATTATTGGATAATAATGCTACATTGATATAACACTTAGATTATTTGAAGAAAAAGGATTATAATTATGCTATTACTGATTCACCCCCCCCTCTTAGTAATCCAACAATTAACTGTAAAGAATAAGTATCCTTTTCCAAGGATTGATGCAATCTTTGATCAGTTGAAGAATGCAAAATTTTCTCAAAGATTGATCTCAAATCAGGTTATCATTAGGTAATAATTAAATATGAAGACATCAACAAGATTGTTATCATAACAAGGTATGGGCATTATGAGTTCACAATGGTTCCATTTGGGTTATCAAATGCACTATTTGTTTTCATGTGTCTAATGAATGGTGTTTTTAGAGAGTACTTAGATAAGTTTGTCATTGTATTTTTGGATGACATTCTTATATATTCCAAATCGAAAGAGGAACATGAGAAGTAAATGAAGACGGTATTACAAGTGTTAAGAGAGCATCAGTTGTATGCCAAATTGAGCAAGTTCTTATTTTATTGGAACCAAATTCATTATTTGGTGCATATCATATCTGAGGAAGGGATCTCAGTGGATCCTGAAAATATTGAGGCCATTAGAGGATGGTCATCACTTAGGAATGTGACAAAAGTCATATCCTTCATGGGTCTTGCTGGATACTATAGAATATTTATTGCAGGATTCTCAAATATTGTACACCTGATCACTTCCTTACAAAATAAGGAAATGGAATTTCAGTGGTCATTGGAGTGTGAAAAGAGCTTCCAACACTTGAAGCAATTATTAACCAGTGCTCCAATTCTAAGGATTGTTTATCTGAATGAAGATTTCATGGTATGCACAGATGCATGCAAAGGACTTGGTGGAGTGCTCAGTCAAAAAGGGTTTATTGTATGTTATGAATCAAGGAAGTTGAAGGATCATGAAAGGCATTATGTCACTCATGATTTGGAGTTGGAAGCCTTAGTGCATTCCTTGAAGAAGTGGATACACTACCTCATGGGAAAAAGGTTTAAGCTAAGAACATACCATAATGGTATGAAATATTTATTTGATTATCCAAATTTGAATTCTAGACAGAGAAGATGGTTGGAATTTCTCAGTGAGTATGACTTTGATATAAAGCATATAAAATGGAAAGATAAAAAAGTGGTTGATGCACTCAATAGGAGAGTGCATGAGTTGCATGCTACAGCCATCAGCATGTATCAATATGATTTGAAAGATAGAATCTTGGAAGATGGAAAATTAGATTTGCAATACAAGGAATTAGTGGCAAAATTACAAGAAGGCAATTTGTAGTAGAAAATTGAGGACTACAAGCTGGGAATTGATGAAATTCTCATGTACAGAAACAAAATTTATGTACCCAATTCTTAGGAATTGAAAATTCTAATATTGAGGGAAATGCATGATGTTTCTTATGTTGGGCACCCAGGTTATCAAAAAACAATTGTAGTTGTCAAGAGCCAATATTATTTGCCAGGCATGAAGAAAGAATTTTTTTAGTACATTGCCAAATGTTGAGAGTGCCAAAAGGTCAAGGTTGATGCAAGATACCAAATATATAAAATATGCAGAACAAAAATGAAATACTAGAAATGACAGAATGACAGTAAAATATCCAGCATAATCTTCACAATAAACAGAAATGATATACGGAATAGCAACAGAAATAGCACTTTGATTCAGATAGCAATGTTCACAGGCCTCTTCAAGGGGGAAACCTCCAATAGAGCAGCGCTCTGTTACAATAACCTCCAAGCTAGGTTTCTCATACCTTCGCCTCTTATTTATACTAAATATGTCTATTAAGAGAAGCATCTAGAGGAAGATCCTTCTAGAAGCGGAAGCTTCTATTAGGTCTTCTTACATCTGCCTTATTCTATTTTATTGAAAGGCCTTATTAATATTGACCTTTATTACATCCGAATACATTGATCTACCTATGTGTGGGTTAGGACCTTAACATGTCCGCCCCCTTAAAAATAGTCTTGTCCTCAAGGCTTGAGATGTGGAAACTGCTACACAATGGTAGCTGGTTCCCAAGTGGCATCTGCTGGAGTCATGCCTTTCCACTGTACTAGCACTTCCTTGATGGTTCTCTGATGCAGGCGACGCTCACGGTGGTCCAAAACTACTTCTGCTTGTAGCCAAATGGAGCCTTCTTCAGCTAACTCTGGAAGGTTAGTTTGAATTTGGCACCTGGTTCCAATCACCTTCTTCAAGCATGAAACATGAAAAACAGGGTGTAGCTTCGACTGACTGGGTAGAGCTAACTGATATGTGACTTGTCCCACACACTTGAGAACTATGTAAGGGCCATAGAATTTGGGTGCTAGCTTCTGACAATGCTCTGCCTTGAGGGAAGTTTTCTTATATGGTTGCAGTCTCAGAAACACCTGATCCCCTTCTGCAAATTGGCATTCCGAGCGACCTTGATCTGCTTGTTGCTTCATTCTATTATGTGCCATGACCAAGTTCTCTTTAAGGGTATGAAGGATGTCCTCTCAAATGGTAACTGTTTGGTCCACCGCCTGGACCTTCGAGGTACCTGGTAAGTATGAGAGAACTGAAGGTGGATTCTGTCCATATACTACTTCAAAGGGAGTCATACGAGTGGTTGTATGGTATGTAGTGTTGTACCACCATTCAGCGAGGGGTAACCATTGAACCCACTAGTGTTGTTTTTCAGAGGCAAAGCACCTCAGATATGTTTCCAAACACTTGTTGACAACTTTCGTTTGACCATCCGTTTGGGGATGATAAGCTGAGCTGAGATGCAATTGTGTGCCTTGTAGCTTAAACAATTCTTGCCAAAAAT
>ML776636.1:1495620-1512628 GCA_009831015.1 Picea engelmannii
ATCAGAAACAATAGAGTGTGGCATGCCATGTAGCTTGAATACCTGGTCCATGAAAATTTGAGCCACCATGGATGCAGTAAATGGGTGGGAAAGAGCGCAGAAATGAGCATACTTGGAGAGGCGATCCACCACCACCATTATGAATGATTTATTCCCCGACTTGGGTAGGCCTATAATAAAGTCCATAGAGATATCCTTCCAAATAGCAGGGGGAATCAGAAGCGGTTGGAGGGTGCCTAAGGATTTGACTGTTTCTCCCTTGTTGCGTTGACACACCTCACATTCAGCGACAAACTTATGGATGTCCTGTTTCATACCTTCCTAGAAAAAAGAGCATTTGATGCGGTCATATGTTTTGGTGAACCCTGAGTGCCCGACTGTGGGTGTAGCATGAAGCTCAGAAAGCACCGTGGATTTGAGCTTGGATTGTTTACTTAAATACAAGCGACCTTTATATCGAAGCTCATCCTGGAGCCAGGAGTATCCTAGGGGAGCCGGAGCCTTGTTCTACAGTTGTTGGATCATATGCGAACTTTTGGGATCTTGAAGCCATTCCTAGTGCACAGCTTGGAGCCAATCAGGTACAATGAAGGAAAGAGAAAAAAGAGATCCTTCATCTTCATATTTTCGAGACAGTGCATCTGCCACGACATTGTCTTTGCCCTTCTTGTAAATGATCTCATAGTCATATCCAAAGAGCTTAGTCACCCATTTTTGTTGCTCCTGGGAGGAAATGCGTTGTTCTAGAAAGTACTTGAGGCTTTGATGGTCTGTCTTAATTTGGAAGCGTTGCCCCAAGAGATAAGAATGACACAACTCAATAGCATGCAAAATCGCCAACATTTATTTTTCATAAATGTGTTTGTCCAAATTCTTTTCAGACAGTTGCTTGCTAGTGAAGGCCAAAGGTCGACCCTCTTGCATAAGGACAACACCAATTCCTTTTCCTGAGGTGTCACATTCCAACAAAAAAGTCTTTGTGAAGTCAGGAAGGGCCAGAACCAGAGTGGTGCACATGGCTGTCTTCAAGGTTTGAAAAGCTTGAGCCACTGCTGGAGTCCAAGTGAAAGGGTTCTTTTTTAGGAGAGCCATGAGAGGTGCTGCAATATTTCCATAGTTCTTAACGAACTTGCGGTAATACCCTGTGAGGCCCAAAAATCCACGCAATATTTTGAGGGTCTTTGGGTGTGGCTAGTCTTGCATAGCTTCAATCTTTCTCGAGTCCACCCTTACGCCATCCTTTCCCACTAGATGACCCAAGTATTCTACTTCGGAGGCACCAAAAGAACATTTGGACTATTTCAGGAAAAGCTGGTGCTGAGAGAGTAGGCGGAGAACTTGATCCACATGATTAAGATGGTCAGTCCAAGTTTTTCTATATATGAGGATATCATCAAAGAAAACTAAGACAAAATGACAGAGAAAAGGGTGGAAGACATGGTTCATGAGGCTCTGGAAGGTGGAGGGGCATTACACAAGCCAAAGGGCATGACCAAAAACTCATAGTGGCCCTCATGAGTGCGAAAGGCCATCTTGGGAATGTCGACCTCTTTCATGCATATCTGGTGATAGCCCGAGCGAAGATCAAGTTTGGTAAAGAATTGGGCGCCACTCAATTCATCCAAAAGGTCATCAATGACAAGAATGGGAAATTTGTCTTTGATGGTTAGTTTGTTGAGAGAACGGAAGTCAGGACACATTCTCCAAGAACCTTATTTCTTCAAGACCATGATGACCTGAGAGGAGTAAGGGCTCGTACTCAGACGGATGACTCCGGCAGTAAGGAGTTCCTAGACCATTTTTTCAATTTCATTTTTTTGTGCAAAGGGGTGTCGATATGGACGTATATTGGGGGGAAGGCTTCCTGGGACAAGGGGAATGGAATGATCATGGACACTGCGGGAAGGGGGGAGTCCGTGGGGAGTTGAAAATACTATTTGATGTTTATAAAGGAGGGCTTGGAGGTCTTGGGGCATTGGTGGTGTCTATGTGGTTTGTATGGCATGGAGTTGGGCAATGACACCCGAATGACCTTTTTTGAGCAGATTTTCCATGCGATGAGAACTGATGATCTCAGGTGAACCAGCAGTGATGCCTCTAAATTTATATCGGTGGCCTCCTTGGTCGAATTGCATGGTTAAGTTTTGAAAATCCATGAGAATGGGACCCAAAGTCCTTAGCTAGTTTGCGCCCAACACAATGTCTCAACCGCCCATGTCAATTGCAAACATATGGGATTTGAGGTGGTAGTCGCCTATTTGGAGATGCACATTTTCACAGCGCCCTCCACATTTCATAGAACCACCATTAGAAATCATGATTTGGAAATTGTTGACAGCATGGATGTAGCAATGGGTTTCTTGGGCAATGCGGCGATGAATAAAATTGTGGGTGCTACCACTATCAACCAGAATGATGACCTTTCTTTGCTTGATGTAACCGATTAACTTGAGAGTTTGGGGGGTAGAGAAGCCGGTGAGAGCATTGAGGGAAATAATCAGTTCCACTTCAGGAAGGTCGGAGGGGGGGAATGATGTCAGGTACTTCTGGGGACTCGGACACAGGGGGAGTGTCATCATCTTCTTCTTGAATATCCTCAGAGATGGCCATAAAGAGATTGTGTTCCTTACATTTTTGGCCTGGGAAATATTTGTCATCACAGTTATAACAGAGGCCTTTGAGTTGGCGTTCACCCATTTCAGCCCTGGTCAATTTTTGGATTTTTAATGGGGTGGAGGGAGTAGTGGGGTTTACTGGTTTAGGGCACGGGAGAAAGGAAGGCTTACGATTTTGAGAGAAAACAATTTGTTGGGCTTCTTTAGATTTTTTGGTAGCCTCCACCCAAGCGTAGGGCGAGCCATGAGGACATGGGCCCTAATCTCCTCCTTGAGGCCACTGATAAAACACTCTCGAAAGAAAGCATCAATCATGCCCTCTGTTCGAAAAGACAGACGCTCAAATGCAGCTATGAAGTCTTCGACTGTGTCTGATTGCTTCAATTTTGTCAAATGACCCAAATGGTTGGTGTCAGTGTCAAAGCATTCATAAAGCTCAGCAACAAATTAGGTCCAAGCAATATATCCTTGACGGGAAGTTTTTCTCCATTGCCACCATTGCTAGCGTTCTTGATCTAGATGGAGAACACCATACCGGAGTTTGGCCAAGTCATATGTAATGTTGTAGAGAGAGAAATAATGTTCCATTTGTGTGACCCAACCAGTGGGGTCTGGGCCATCAAATTTGGTTACATCCACCCGTGGAAGGCGTATGTCCCTTTGAAAGTGATGGGGTTGAAAGGAATGGGAAGAAGTTTCACCTTCAGTCTTTTTATGTGCATCAGAAAAAGAGTCATCGAGAGGGATTTTGAGTCTGGTGCAGAGTGCTACAACTACAGATTCAAGTTCATTTTTTACTTCCGCCATTGTGAACTGCACGACTACATTGACGGATGCAGTTATGGAGGCATTTATGGAGGCATCATGAGAGGCAAGAGTAGCACTGAGTTGTTTCACTTCTTGTTGGGTCTTAAGGAAACCAGTTTCCAAGGTGTTGATGTGAGAGTCTAGTTCTTGGCCACAGGTATGGGCCATGATGATGGGTGAACTGGAAAGGGAGCGGGCGGGGTTAGAAATTTTTGCAGAAAAAATGATATGGATGAATGTGACAAGGGGGAAGAGATGAGTCTAATAGAATAGGTCTAAAATAATGGTGAAAAAATGGGAGCGGGCGCGGTCAGAATTTTTTTTTTCCGAAAAATGATATGGATGAATGTGACCAGGGGAAAGAGATGAGTCTAATGGAATAGGTCTCAAATAATGGTGAAAATTTTTCCAGAATTTTTTTTTATTTTTTATTTTTTTTTTACAGCTGTGGGGCTATACTTTGGTCTGAAGAATGTTGCAGTGCTGAAATCCCCAAATTCTGAACCAGAGAGTATTTACTTAGCAACACAAACACAGATGCGTGTCAATAGATCTCGCTGGTTTAATTTGTTTATGTTGCTATTTATATTCCCCAAGGGTTAGGTATTCAAGGGTTCTACAAACAAGGGTTTGCCCTGTGCTATAGCTCTCTGATATACGTGCAGGGTCCAACAGTAGTACTCGACCCAATATCTCAGGGCACTAACTAAGGAGGATAGACCATACCCTTAGCCATACTACCCAACTACCCAGGTACTAGAGAGTATCTTCCCGAGTGCTATTCTCGGTGACACTATAGCAGTCCGGTGGCTAATAGGTTTATCTAAAGAGGGCTTCAGGAAATCTAGGCCGATCCGTACACAGGTGTTGTCTGATGCGCTACCACTCGAAGGGGTACCAACAGGGGTTACAAGGGTGGCCAACAGATGTGCACTTAAGAACCACTTGTATTTCCTGTGTGTATGAATCCCTCAACCGCAGGTTTATGCGCATAATGACAGATCTCTATGGCTTAAAGACGTTGGAATACGTCTCTACCTTGAAAAAAAAAATACCCACAATTTCTGCCAAGGAAAGTGCTCTGATACCACTTGCAAGATACCAGATATATAAAATATGCAGAACAGAAATGAAATACTAGAAATGACAGAATGACAGTAAAATATCCAGCATAATCTTCACAATAAACAGAAATGATATACAGAATAGCAACAGAAATAGCACTTTGATTTAGATAGCAATGTTCACAGGCCTCTTCGAGGGGGCAACCTCCAGTAGAGCAGCACTCTGTTACAATAATCTCCAAGCTAGGTTTCTCATACCTTCGCCTCTTATTTATACTAAATATGTCTATTAAGAGAAGCATCTAGAGGAAGATCCTTCTAGAAGCGGAAGCTTCTATTAGGTCTTCTTACATCTGCCTTATTCTATTTTATTGAAAGGCCTTATTAATATTGACCTTTATTACATCCAAATACATTGATCTACCTATGTGTGGGTTAGGACCTTAATAGTTGACCATAGGCACCCAGCTGGTTTGCTGCAGCCATTACCCATTCCTAAGTGGAAGTGGGAAGTAGTGACAATGGATTTCATCACCAAGATGCCCAGAACAAACAAGCAACATGATTATATCATGGTAGTGGTGGACAATCTTACTAAAGTTGCCCATTTCATTCCAGTGAAGCTCACTCACTAGGAGACTAATGTTGTTGATATTTATATGAGGGAAGTAGTTCAATTTCATGGTATACAAAAGACAATTGTGTCTGACAGAGACCCAAATTTTACCTCAAATATTTGGGAAGGTTTATTTGAAGGATTTGAAACAAATCCGAATTTTATCACATCTTCTCATCCAAAATATGATGGGAAAACAGAGAGGGTGAACCAAGTGATTGAGGATATGTTGAGGATGGATGTGATGGATAAACCAAAAAAATGGGAAGACTATATACACTTGGTAGAGTTTTCTTACATTAATGGGTGCCAAGCATCTCTGAAGATGAGCCCATTTGAGGCACTTTATGGTAGAAAGTGCAACACACCTGTAAGTTGCGACAACCCAACAAATAGAGCAATAGTTGGGCTAGAGTTTCTCATGGAAATGGAAGAGAAGATGTAAAAAATAAAGTAGAATTTAAAGGCTTCTCAAGAGAGGAAGAAAATCTATGATTATAAGGGCAGAATTCACAGGGAATTTTGTGTAGGTGATCATGTATTCCTGAAAGTGAAGGCCAACATAAGTTCCCTGAAGTTGGGAAATTGTTCCAAGTTGGTAGCTCATTATTGTGGGTCATTTGAAATCCTAGATAGGATTGGAACTATATCTTATATGCTTTCATTACTTGCATCAATGTCTATTCATAATGTATTACATGTGTCATTGCTCAAGAAGTATATACCTGACGCTAATCATGTTATTGATTGGAATGTGATTCAAGTGGAGAAAGAAGGCACTTTTCAAGTGCATCTGGTGTGCATACTGGACTGGAAGATCAAGAAGCTCTGGAATCAATCAATAGAGCTAGTAAAAGTCCAATGGACCTAATACGGTCCTGAGGATGCAACTTGGGAGAATGAAGATGCGATGCGGGAAGAATACCCACATCTTTTTGAATATTTTTGAAAATATTGATGGTAATATGTAAATAAGTTGCACTGAGGATAGTGCAAAAATAAGGGGAGGGGATTGTAATACCCCAAGGTCGATCCCCAACTGAATTGTAAACATGTTTTATAGGCTGGTGAGCCAAGTGATTATAAGCTAGGAGGTGTATGTGAATATTAAGTCAGAGAGCCTAGATGCTTAAGGCTAGTGAGCCTATTTATGTATATGTAAACACGTATATCATTATATAATTACATCACTCTGTGTAGACCGAATGTTGGTCCTAAAGCATGCACCTGACTTCTAAAGGGAAGAGCTAGGCCACCTCAAGTTTTGAATGGTTGGTTTTTTTTTGGTAATTTGATTTTTTTGGTTAGTTAGAGGGTTATTTTTACCAAGACGAAAATATGGTTAGGTTGGAAAGATGACATGGATGAGGGTCCTCCTTGGCTGGTGGCACAAAAATGACAGACAAGTGAGATAATAGAAGGATGAACAAATGGAGAGCAACATACAACTCAATTAATTATTTGTTGTAAAAATTTGAAGTCTTAAAATAGTATTTCAAGGCATTAAACAAGTATCCAAACACAATTACTCCCACAAGTTGCAATAAAAAAAAATCTTCACCAAAGCATTAGTTGTTTTGATAGGTTGCATATCAGTAAATATGAGTTATACAATAACTGAAAGGAGAACAAAATGTACTTTTCACACATCAAAAATTGCATTCAAGATATGAGAAAAACACATATATATTTAGACATAAAACACAATGTCATCAAGAGCATATTCACTAGTTAGAGAGCTTTAATCCATTCATAGAATAGGTTTAAACTAGTTGATATCTTTATTTCCTTCCCAAAAACTGAACCCTTTTACATTCATAGATCTATCTATTTATCCTCATCAAGAGGAGGTTTTATTACCTATCTAGGATCTCAACTCTGAAGTTCAATCTTTAGATTTCAATCAGATCATGTAGATACAACTTAACTGTTACTGCCTAATTATAGTGTATAACTATTTCTTCAAACTAGGTGGAGTTTGGTTGATGTGTCAGTTCATACTCCTCATCAATTTGAATTTAACAAAAAACATTGTTTTTATCAAAAGATAACAACTTATAACAAGTGGTTGCAATATCTCATACTGAAACAAAAAGATTTTATCACTTAACTAAAGTCATTGTTGGTAACTAAAGTGCATGGGTTCCATCACAAAAGTCTTCAAAGTCTGAACTTGGTGTTTACTTGCATGGATCCACACGTATGCCATAAGTAGGAGAATGAAAACTTTCACACTGGAACAAAACTTACACAGGTTTGGCAAATTTCTGGAAAACACAGCCTCAAATATCTCTTCGATTCTCCAAAACCCTGATACCCATGTAAAATATTATGGAGTTTTTTGTGCATGGACATGTTCTCAACAAAAACCTCTTTCCATTTTCACAATTTCGCCTCCATTTGTGCTGAAGGAGCACTGAAAGACAATGAGAAAAACAGTAAAATCGACACATGGCAATTTTTTAGAAAAGCATCCTCAAAGATTCTTGAATAATCCCAAACCATGATACTTGTGTAAAATCTGAGAGAGGTTTTTTTTCATGGGCCCATTACCAACAAAAACCTCTTTCATTTTTAAAAAATTCACTCCCAATTATTCAGGAGGTGTGCCATAAGACAATGACAAATAACAGGAAAAAAATGAGGCATTTTGTGAATTTCTAGGAAAATGGCCTCAAAGGTCTCTTCGATTCTATCAGAATGTTATACATGTGTAAAATATGAGAGAGTGTTTTTTGCATGGGATTGTTCTCAAAAAAAACATATTTTGATTTTCACAAATTCACCTCCAACTGTTCGAGAGGCTTGTCGAATGAGAATGAAAAAAACAGGGAAAAAACAAAGTTTTTTCAGTAACTTTGGGCAACGCCTTTTGATTTGTATCATGTAGCTTCTGACACATATTTTGCATCTTGGTATGTTGTTTCTCCAATTCTTGGTTCTAATGTTGCAAAGTTTGAACTTGTAGCTTTAATGCTTGGACCTAGTGTTTGTCCTTTATAGATTCATTAGCCTCCTCCTTTGGTTTGATTAAAACTTGTTTCTTACCTCTCTCCTTTACCCCCTACTCATCATCCATGGTAGATTTATTATGATCATCTATCATTTTTATTTTTCTAGACCTTATTTCATACATGTGCATTACTTCAGACCCTCTGCCATGTGATTCTTTCATAGACCCCTGCATTTCTGATATGTTGGCCTTGATATTTGGTTTGGTGTCATATGAAAGTTGCTTGGAGGGTAGAATTTTGTGAACTTGAGTGCCTATTAGCATGCATATGCATGCAGGATCCAACAAAGCATTTTCAAATATTTAAAAACAGTTTTTGAACGTTTAAATAATTAAAACAACATGCTTCACTATTGTTTGCAAGAACATGCATGTTCTTGTAATAAGTGTTTTCCTGCACTAAAAAGGCTTGACCAACTTGTTATAATATCAGTAATGATAAATCAAGATGACATATGTTATTAACCCAAATCATAATATGCAATAACCTTCCAAGAAATCAATAAAATGGTACAAAGTCAATTGACGGATAAGAACAATTCAAGCTGACTCATTAAACCATGGAGAAGAAACTGAGCAAAAATTCATACTTTACATATGTATAGGATAATGGAGAGAAAAAGGAGAGGTGCAAACCTAGGTTTCAACATTGGATCCAACTGGGGATAGAAATTCCCTATGAGGTGCATTACTTCTCAAAATCTACTCCCACTATCACCAATTGCTTTCACTATGTTTGTCTTCCAGCTATGTTATCTATCTTATTTCAATCTGAAACTCAAAAACTACAGCTACACCCCAGTGCCTTTGTTAGTCTATGGAGTCTTATTGTATATCTTCTATATAAACAAACTGAAAATGAAATGCTTGAAAAGCGAGCTTATTCTCCTATTCTAATTTGTTGAAACTTTCTACTCAGGTATTAGCAGATTTCCATAGTAACCATTCAAGCAATTTGTTGATTGACATACCTTTTTTTATGAAAATGTGGAAAGAACACAACAGGTGCAAAAAAAATTCCATATTCGATCTATACTCATAGCTGCAAATGGATGTCAAAGTGAAATTTGCAACATTTGGTAGCTTTGAAAAAAATAAATCCATGCAATCATCTATTGGACCATAAAAATATCCAACCACTACCTTTTCTTGTTGTGGAAAATAGATGAATTGGCTCGGAATATCCTTGTATTTCATTGATCCATTTTTAATGCAAACATCTTCCTCCTACAAATCTAAAAGTGAAATAGGAAAAGGTTGCAAACTGTCTCGATGGCTCTTGAGGTCTTTAACTGAAATATGCTCTTGATAAAAAAAATTAATTCCCCTTTCAAGTTCTGTGTTATAATAGTCATATACTATTTTTATACTATTATGTCCAATCCTTGCTGATATAAAAAAAAAATTCTCGAAACCAAGTTGTAATTTGGAGCCACAACTACCATAAGCGGGATTTGATCCTTCATGGGCAATGGATCTGATGTCCTCATGAAACTGTTGGTAAAATTGTTTCTCTGTTAAATATGCAACCTTAACAACACTATTATCCTCTTGCCCAATTAAAGATAACTCATAAATACTAAATACATCATAACAATTAAGAGAAGTAAGATGTCTCGGAAACTGTTGACACTCCTTATCAATTTCATCATCATAAGAAAACACATATTTCTGATCAGTTATATGAGCAGCAAGGTGTTTTGGAATAGCAACTTCTTCTTCCATGAATTGATCATTACCTTCTGCAAAATCATCTTCTTGAAAATATCCAATAAAATTTAAATCATAATCATCCATCTATACTCAACTAGAAAAATTTCCTATTGAACATGGAGAATCAGTTTGTTGATATAAATTCTTTAAATCTTGGATAGTAGAAAAATTTGACTCAGTAGTTGTAAGATCTAAAGGAAAATTAAAATCTGAAAATGATGGAACACAATATTGAAAATAATGTAAACCCAAATCTGATTTCTGACGTTCATATTATTCCTCTTGTTCCTGATCTTGAAGTTTGCCACAAGCCCGGAAATTCTCCTCAATCTCTCTAGCATCAACAAATAACTAGCCTGGTGATGAGGATGTCCTTTCTCTGAGATAAAAAAATAAGATCAGGGTGTTGAGATTTTATATAATACAACATGGCAGCAGTTTCAGAAGGATGAATATCCTTAGGCGTATTGTAATAAAAAATGTGAAACCTCCTATTGAGCATGGTAAGAGCTTTGTCCTCCTTCCTCTTTAAAGCATTTAATTCAATCAAGTATTGATCAAAAGATTTTCTTTCACCCCAATATTTCAACAATTCAACATGAAAATCAATCCATGAACCAATGGAACAAGCTTCCAAATTTCTGAACCAAAATGATGCATCTCCAAATAAATATTTGCAAAATATCCTCATAACTACATCCTCATGCATAATTTGAAAATTATCAATGAAATTTTCAAAATCTTCTAGGTGCTTCTCAACTGCAACATGGTCTTCTCCATTGAACATAGGAAGGTAATCAATAAAATTGGGAGGATAGGCATGAATTATAAGTGGTTTGTAATACTTCTTGATCTTGGAGTGAATTTCGTTAAGTTGATTACAAGGTGGAACAATGATTTTAATAAGTGGTGAATCGGATTTATTATTCATAGGCTTACATGATTGGTCATGATCTAGAGAAGTTTGAATATGATCAACATTATGGCTAGTGGGTTCAAATGAATGAATGAGATTAATTTCAATAATGCAAGAGGTCAAATATTCCCTTCTCAAGGATGGATGTACCATTGTAGGCTTATAATCATCTTAGTAAACAAATCGTAAAATAATTATTTCCACATGTAAAGGAAAAGACATGAATGAAATGATGAAGAAAAATATGAGCTCTTTGAAAAAACCGATATCTTGGTAACTGGTCTTTCCCTTCCACCTTTTCATTTTCTATTGGCTAGGCTCATCCTCCAATGGAGTCTTTTGATTATGGAGTCATCGAGTGAAACATTGCAGTCACTATGTGTGTCTAGCTTTTGTTCACCATCAAAAATCAGATCTGATCATTGTCGTTCTCCCAGGGAAAGATTGCTTTGTTACTCCGTTCCCGGGCAGCGACGCTAGAAGATGTTGGTCCTAAAGTCTACACACGACTGCTAAAGGGCAGATCTAGGCCACCTCAAGTTTTGAATGGTTGGTTTTTTTTTTGGTAATTTGATTTTGTTGGTTAGTTAGAGGGTTGGTTTTACCAAGATGAAAACATGGTTAGGTTGGAAAGATTACATGGATGAGGTTTCTCCTTGGTTGGTGGCACACAAATGACAGACAAGTGAGATGATAGAAGGATGAACAAATGGAGAGAAACAGACAACTCAATGAATTATCTGTTGTAATAAGTTTAAGTCTTAAAATATTATTTCAAGGCATTAAACAAGTATCCAAACACAACTAATCCAATAGATTACAATAAAAACAAATCTTCACCAAAGGATTAGTTGTTTTACAGGTTGCATATTAGTAAAGATGAGTTATACAATAGCTAAAAGGAAAATGAAATGTACTTTGCACACATCAAAAATTGCATTCAAGATAACAGAAAAACACATATAGATTTAGACATAAAACACATTGTCATCAAGAGCATATTCACCAGGTAGAGAGATTTAATCCATTCATAGAACAGGTTCAACCAGTTGATATATTGATTGCCTTCCCAAAAATTGAACCCTTTTACATTCATAGATCTATCTATTTATCCTCATCAAGAGGAGGTTTGATTACCCATCTAGGATCTCAACTCTGAAGTTCAATCTTTAGATTTCAATAAGATCTTGTAGATACAACTTAACTGTTACTGCCTAATTACGGTGTGTAACTATTTCTTCAAACTGAGTGGAGTTGGGTTGATGTGTCATTTCATACTCGTCATCAATTCAAATTTAACAAAAAACATTGTTTTTATCAAAAGATAACAACTTATAACAAGTGGCTGCAATATCTCAGACTGAAACAAAAAGATTATATCACTTAACTAAAGTCATTGTTGGTAGCTAAGGTGCATGGGTTGAATCAAAAAAGTCTTCGAAGGATGAAATTGTTGTTTAATTTCATGTATCCACACATATTCCACAAGTTGGAGAATGAAACATTTGTCACCGGAATAAAACTTACACGGGTTTGGCGAATTTTGGGAAAACACAACCTCAAATATATCTTCGATTCTCCAAAACCGTGATACATGTGTAACATATGAGTGAGGTTTTTGTGCATGGACCTGTTCTCAACAAAAAACTCTTTCAATTTTCACAATTTCATTTCTAGTTGTTCATAAGGCACGCCAAAAGACAATGACAAAAACAGGGAAATTAGCACATGGCAAATTTCTAGAAAAATGGCCTCAAAGGCCTCTTATATTCTCCCAAACCATAATACCTGTGTAAAATATGAGATATTATTTTTTGCATGGGCCCATTCCCAACAAAAACCTCTTTCATTTTTAAAAAATTCACTCCCAGCTGTTCGGGAGCGTGCCAGAAGACAATGACAAAAACAGGAAAAAAACAGAGCATTTTGTGAATTTCTGGGAAAATGGCCTCAAAGGTCTCTTTGATTATCTTAGACCATGATATCTGTCTAAAATATGAGAGAGTTTTTTTTTAATGGGATTGTTCTCAAAAAACATGTCTTTCAGTTTTCACAAATTCACCTCCAGCTATTCGGGAGGCGTGTCGAACAGGAATGACAAAAACAGGGAAAAAACAAGGTTTTTTCAGTAAATTTGGGTAGTGCCTTTTGATTTGTCTTTTGTAGCTTCTGAAACATATTTTGCAGCTTGGTATGTTTTTTCTCCAATTATTGGTTCTACTATTGTAGAGTTTGAACTTGCAGCTTTAATGCTTGCACCTGGTGGCTTTCCTTTATAGCTTCATCAGCCTCCTCCTTTGGTGTGATTAAAACCTGCTTCTTACCTCTCTCTTTTACCCCCTGCTCATCATCCATGGAAGATTTATTATGATCAGCTATCATTTTTCTTTTTCTGGACCTTATTTCATACCTGTGCATTACTTCATACCCTCTTCCATGTGATTCTTTCAGAGACCCCTACATTTCTGATATGTTGGCCTTGATCTCTGGTTTGGTGTCATATGATAGTTGCTTGGAGGGTATCCTTTTGTGAACTTGAGTGAATATGAGCATGAATATGCATGCAGGTGCCAACAAAGAATTTTCAAATATTTAAAATTAATTTCTGAACGTTTAAATAATTAAAACAACGCGCTTCACTGTTGTTTGCAAGAACATGAATGTTCTTGCAATCAGTGTTTTTCTACAATAAAAGGGCTTGACCAACCTACTATAAGATCAGTAATGATAAATCAAGATGGTATATGTTATTAACCCAAATAAGAATGTACAATAACCTTACAAGAAAGCAAGAAAATGGTGCAGAGTCAATTGAAGGGTGAGAACAATTCAAGTTGAATCATTAAACCATGGAGAAGAAACTGAGCAAAAAAACAGACTTTATAGATGTATAGTGTAATGGAGGGAAAAATGAGAGGTGTAGACCTAGGTTTCAACATCGACCATGATAAAAGAGTATGGGGGACTAAGCTCCACTAGGTAGGGAAAGGGAGGGGTTATGAGACTAGGAAAAAGGGCTAAGCTTGAGGGCTTAACTCTAAAGGAATATTATATTATTATTTCCTAAAGACTATGGTAAGGATAACTATTTTATCATAAGTCTCATGGAAGAGGGAATGAATCCCAAGTGGAGAAAAATGAGCTCCAGGAGGGCCATGTGTCAATCATGGTGCATGAAAATATAGGTGGGGGGAAATAGTATTTTTGGTGGATCTTTCCCCATTCACTCATGCATTCAGGCACTGAGTCATCCCCTCCATTGTTGACCTCTACATCATTCACACACCTTTGGAACCTGCAAGTACCTTGAGCTATCTCATACTTTTCCAGTGAATAAAAATGCACATGTACTTTTCTTGAGCCCATATTGTGCCTTAACAGACTGTTCTTGTTGCCAACATAGTTCCTTGACTGAGTGTGGCTTGTTGCCATCATCTATTCTATACCTGAGATTTACTAATGTCATCACACTTACTCGATTGAATTAGGATCTGGACTGAAGAAGCAGGTTGTCAGGCCTATAAGAAACTCTCTCCAGGTGAGAGAGGTTGTTGGGGAACTTATTTTCCCAGAGGGAGCCCAACAACAACTATAGTGCTTTGCGAATTCATGTTTGGCTTGTTGTTGAAGGCTGAAGCCCTGGAAGGGAAGTGGGGAAGCCAAAGGACTGTTTAGAAGAGAAGGGGCACACTTCCTGGGGTGGGACAGGAATGTGGGGAATGAGAGGTTGTAGGTTGTTAGTGTGAGTTGGCTCCTGGTATGAAATCCTTCCTAATGATTGAGCAACTTCATGGTGTCTCAACCTAGACTAGGAATCCCTTTACCCGGGTGGAGTTTAGTCCCAGCACGGGAGTGACCCACTTCTGTGAGTGATGAGCAGCATGGTCTAAGGTTGGGAGGTTCATGGAAGGCATGCGCATAGTTGGTGATCTTTTATAAAAAGATAAGTACCATTTATGTGTTCATTTTCATGTTGTGTATTTGTACATGTCTTATATTTATGATTTTTTCCCATATAGGCTTATTGTTAGTTTCGCATTAATCTTGTATTAATAGAATACAATTTTTTGTTAATTTTTATATGTATGATGTTACACAAGATTTTTTTTGTATCATAGTGTTCTAACCCTAAATTGCACCATACATGCATACCTTCCATCAGGCCATCTTACTTGCTATTTTTGCCAAGCCATCATTGAGCAGCTCTTCTTAAAAACCATAATTTTGAAGATGTATGCACCATACACCATTACTACCTGTGTATGTACGTTAGCTGGATCATTTCTTCCCACATACATATTCTAGTTGCACCATTATAGCCTGTGTATACCCACAAAATTTGCAAAAATTAAAAAGTTGCAAGGAATTTGTCGAGATTACGGGCTATTAGAAAATTTCCCAACTGTTCACCACCTATAGCCCATCACCCAACTGAATAACCATCCTTTTTGTCATATAAAAGGAGGTGTTGGGGTCTCATTCAAAATCTAAGC
Organism: Picea engelmannii; assembly: GCA_009831015.1. Lineage (NCBI taxonomy): Eukaryota > Viridiplantae > Streptophyta > Pinopsida > Pinales > Pinaceae > Picea > Picea engelmannii. The sequence goes on from ML776636.1 coordinate 1,510,858, forward strand.
ATAAGAATAGTGAAACTCTACCCATTTCACTTTCCCCCCTTGCCCCAAGAATTTGCAGCCACATTGTGAGTTTTGAGCCAGAATTCCCTTATTCTTTCCTTTTTCCTCATTCATAAGAACATGCCATTTCCCTAGAGATAATTGAGAGAGGAGAAGGATACATGGAAGCAATTGGATCTTGGTGAAGAGCATCCCAGACCAAGTTCGAGGAGCAGTCGCCGATCTCATTGTAAGTGACTTTGTGAGATTAATATAAAGAAGTACTTTTCCGATCCCGCCATATGATGTGTTCAGTATTTATGTTTGATTTACATTTTATTATGACATCTAACCCACTAATTCATATATAATATGTTTTTTCGTAGTTTCTTGTTTTTCTTTTGGTGAATGCAGGTCATCCTTGGGAGGATATTTGCAGTCGAGGAACAACCCAATGAAAAAGGATCGACATCGGATGTAGAGTTCAAGGTAGAGTTACCAGATCCTTTTATCTTAATGTTTTATGTATGAATGTGAGGTATTTTCAGGGTAGTTGTTAAAATTAGGAGACTTTATATGGTTAGCTCTGCCTGCATGTTGAACCCTAGTGTAGTCCATAGGGGGGTTTTCCCACTATAGAAGAATTGGTGACCATACTGGTGAAGCCTCTAGGGTTTTTAGGGGATACTTTTTGAGTGTCTTTAATTGGTTGGATTACCTTTTCTTGATTTTTCTTTAAGTTTCTGTGTCTTTAATGGATTCTGGTCTGCCATACCAATATTCCCTGCATTGTCAGATTTGACTGTTAGTTTTCTTTTTTGAGAAGTTACAGAGGTGTATGCAGCCTACGGTGGGTCTGCACGCGCACATATGCACCCTACCTTTGGACATCCCACGTACATACGCAGGCTGCTAAAGTTGTTAGACACACCTACCACACTTAGAGGGGGGGGTGAATGAGTGTGGGGATCTTTTTCCCAAAACTTCCCTCTTACACAAAAACTGTTGGATTACTGAGAGGGGGGGTGAATCAGTAATAACGTAATTATAATCATTTTTCTTCAAATGTTATATCAATGTAGAATTATTATTCAATAATGAGTAGTAATAAATAAACAATCACACACATACACAGTACACCAGTGTTTTACGTGGAAACCCAAATCGGGAGAAAACCATGGAATGCTTTTTCTTATATGTCTTGAAGAATTACATTCATTGGAAGCACCAACTTCCTTTGTTTTCCAGCTACAACTAGGAGGAGGCTCCAACCCCCTGGTTTCTCAAGCTACAACCTAAGGGAAGCTCCAACTCCCCAAAACTCTGGCTACAACCCCCAATGTTCTCCGACTACAACCGGAAGGTGGCTACAACCCCCAATGTTCTCCGACTACAACCGGAAGGTGGCTACAACCACCTGTCCTTGCACCGTCCTACCACCCTGAAGTAGAAGTAGAATGATGGAACCACTGTCACACTATCACTATGAGATATACCGTTGTAAACCTGTACCAATAAATCTGAACCATGCATCAACCTATACCATAAACAAGTGCATCAACCATGCACCAACCTGTAATCAACCTGTACCATAAACAAGTGCATCAACCATGCACCAACATGTAATCAACCTGTACCATAAACAAGTACATCCAAACATGTACCAAGTATGTTCCAATCATGTGTCAACTACTCATCAACTATGAATCATCAATATGTACCAACATCATCAACTATACACTTCATGTATGTGTCAACTCATCAACTACTTGTCTCAACCATGTACTCAACA
>ML776636.1:1513340-1543041 GCA_009831015.1 Picea engelmannii
TCTAGGTCACTTGGCCCCACTTTCCTTATTTTAGGGTTGGGTCCACTTCTAATTTCTCCATTAAAATTATTATTGAAATAATTTATTTTGTTTTCACTTTGAATTATAATACACTCATCACTTCACTTTATTATTTACCTTTTCAAATCTCTTAAACCACTTTGATTACTTTGACCTTTTGGGGCTTCTAGATGACATATGAGGGTCCTCCAACTTCATAAGTCCATAACTCTCAAACCATGAGGAGTTAGGTGACGTTCTACATAACACTAGAAATGGAATGACATGTACTATACATATAGAATAGTATTATCTGAAAATATATCATAACTCATATTGTTACCCATCAAACAAACTTGGGTCCATTACCCAAACCTGGGGTCTCCAACTTCTCATGGCCATAACTCTCTAACCGTGAGGAATTATGTGACGTTCCACATACCACCAGAAATGACATGACAAGAACTATCCATCTAGGATATTTTTTCACTTTCATTCATCTCATTTTTCCACAATTAAGCATGGTTTCTCTTACTCCACAAAGCGTCTTCCCGTGAGGGATTTCACCATAAGGGGACCACTTTGGAGTTCATCCATATTTACTTCTTATCAGCCATGAAAAACAATAATGAGTCATACTTACATCAAACACTATTGGGTCCATTACCCAAACCTTTGTGCTACGGGTCTTTCTTCAAGGGTTGACATCAATGACAACCAACCTTAATCAACAAAAACTCCTTAGTTAACATTCAACATTTTCTCATTACTCATTGTTGTCATTTATAATCAGCTAGATGTGCATACATATCAGCAACATATCATCAACAAATCATCTCCACAAGGAACACAAAGAACACAATATGTATGTACAATTTTTCTTTTTATTATGGACTTCAATCCAGGGTTTTTTCAGCAACAAATGAATAGAGTACAACTCTACAAGAGCACCAGCTATATATGCAAGACTCAGCTTACATTCTCAACACCAATTGAGATGAGGCAACAATCCTCAATAGATATCAATATGTACCTTAAATAAGAGCATGAACCATGCACCAACCTATGCCAAAAAACCTGTAATCAACCTGTACCATAAACAAGTCCATCCAACCATGTACCAAGTATATACCAATCATGTGCCAACTACTCATCAATATGTACCAACATAATCAACTATGCACCTCATGTATGTGCCAACTCATCAATTGCTTGTCTCAACCATGACTAGTTTTGGATTAGTCAACAACCCTAACTTGAAATAATCATAACTTTGTACTTGTAATGAATAAAGATCTGAAAATTATATACAATGTTATTCAATGTGTTTTATACAATTCCTATAGGTGGCACTACTTGTAACCTCTCATAAAATGAGTTATAGCAAAAATGGCATACCTTGTTGAATTATGTCTTAGTCTAGAGAGCGACCTTGTAGAGTGTGCCCCGCATGGAATATTTGTTGAATCGATCTAAAACTATTACAGAGAATACTAAAGACTGTGATATAACCAACACAATTTGTTTCATGGAATTTATATCTGTTATGAAGAAGTTATGATGTTTTTTCCCGAAACACATGTTTTAGACTAGTTTCAGGACTAGCCACAAACCCTATTTTCCACGAAGTGTATCTCCAAAAATACAAAGACCCACAAGATTAATTTTTTACCAAATATACTTGGATATGTTTCCTCATTGGAATATCAATCCTACCATCTGAAGCATTATAGAAAAAAAGTTATTGCGAAAATGGTGATATGACCTATAAATAACATACCTTAGAAAGCATCATGAAAATAATTTATTCTCCCTTCAATTCCGACCATCTTTTCTTCACCTTCCTTCTGAAATTAGGCTTAGATATCCTTGGTTACCTCATTCACCTATATATATTCAAAATTCTCAAGTGTTCCACACTTAAAATTCTCAAGAATCTCTCCATCAATACTCCAAAAGATATTCCCACAAGAAGCTCTCCATTGATCCACAAAAAGGATGATCTACAAGAGATCATTGCTATCGTATTTATACTTTCATCCTCTAGGTCACTTAACCCATTTTTAGGTCACTTAACCCATTTCTAGCTCACTTAACCTATTTTCCTTATTTTAAGGTTAAACACTTTCCATAAATAGAATGTTCTCCAATACTTTATCATTTAAATATTCCTTCTTGATTTTGTCACATTACTTTATCATTTCTTGATTTTGTCACTTCTCTTGATTATTTAAATAATCCACCTTGACTTTGTCACCTTACTTTATCATTTAAATAATGATTTCTTTTTTTTAGGTCACTTAACCCATTTCTAAGTCACTTAACCTATTTTCCTTATTTTTAGGGTTAACCACTTTCCATAAATATTCCTTCTTTATTTTGTCACCTTACTTTATCATTTCTTGATTTTGTCACTTCTCTTTATTATTTAAATAATTCACCTTGACTTTGTCACTTTAATTTATCATTTAAATAATGATTTCTTCTTTTAGGTCACTTTTGACTTCTTTGACCTTGGGGGCTTCAAGCCTTCATGTGGGGGTCCTTCATCTTCGTAAGGCCATAACTCTCAAACCATGAGGAGTTATGTGACATTCCACATGCCACCAGAAATGGCATGACAAGAATTATCCATCTAGGATAGTTTCACCAACAATTTCCTTGATCACAATCTCATTACTCCACATACAAGCATGGGTCCTCCAACCATTCTTCTAGGATAACTCAATCCGCAAAGCGTCTTCCCATGAGGGATTTCACCATAAGGGGACCACTTTGGATATCATCCATTTGTGCACCTTATCAATCATGATAAGACAATAATGAGAACATGGTTCCTCCAACCATTCTTCTAGGATAAATCAATCCGCAAAGCGTCTTCCCATGAGGGATTTCACCATAAGGGGACCACTTTGGAGTTCATCCATTTGTGCACCTTATAAATCATGATAAGACAATAATGAGTCATCTATGCATTTTTCCAACAATGCATCATATACCAATGAAACCACATCGATCCATCTTCATCATGTATCAATGAAAACTCATTGATCCATCTTCATCATATCAATGATAACTCATTGATCCATCTTCATCTATGCATTCTCATCAAGGAAAATACATATTGTATTAAATCAATAATCAATCAATCAATCAATCCTTTGACATCAATCAATCACTTGACATCAATCAATCAAACCATTGGCATCAATGACAACATGATCCAACAGAAGTGTCAGTAGCATGCCTATGTCAAGAAAGTCTTTTTCAAGAAGAGGCAGTCAACCTATTCCTTATTGAAGTCATACTTCTCAGGGGTTTTCTTGATCTAGCCCTAGTCTCTGTTTTTACATTCTTTAGCCTAGGTTTGACGTCAGTTATCTTTTTCTTTATCAAGATTTCTTGTGTTTTCTTGGTTAGGGTTTGAGACAAGTTTGTGAGTCCTTTCTGATCAGCTTGTTTAGTATTTTCAGTGACTCTCTACAAGCCACAATAGACCAGAAGTCATTTTTTGGTCTCGTCGTGTCTTCATTTTTTCCCTTTACTTTCTTTGGAAGAGAAGAAAAAGAAGTTATTTCTAATTTCTTATTTTGAAGCATAAAAATAAAAAAGAAAGATTTATTTTCTTTATTTGGTTAAGTAGTTAGGTTGATTATATTACTTGTTAGGAAAAGGAGTGCTTTCTTAAGTTCTTTATCTGAATAATTAGAAAACTAAGTAGCTCGTAGTCGAGCGAAATCTTGTTTTGGGTGTTTCTTTTAAAAAGATCTTAGAAAAAAAAAAGTCAGTCGAAAAGTTGGTTAAAGAATTTAAATTTGCAAATCTTTATTTGTCAAAAGAAGTAGTTTTTTGCTTTTAGTTTCATTTAATTCTCTTCTCTTTCATCTCTTAAAAACACACCACTGGTTTCACTATCGCCACCTTGACTTAAAACAGGCACTTAAAATTAAAATTTATTAGACTTTTTGTTTGTAGGGTCCATCAGCTAGTCTAGGCTAGAGCCTTCATTTAGGTTGGAGAGGAAACTCTTCAAGGATATAAAACAAATATAGGAGTCTGTGATAGGGAGTGTCAAAAATTCCAGTAAATGTGGAAGTTATCTGGGACCCCCCTCCAACACAGGGGATAAACACGAGGTCACATGTGGAAAGGTAGTGGAGATAACCCATCCAAAGATGGACCAAACGTAGTGGGGAACACATATAGAGGGCTTATCTTGGGATTCCGTTGATCGCATTTTCCACAGAGCTTAGTGGGTCTCGAATCCATTTGATGTCCTCAGTCATCTTCCAAAACACTTTCTTTCGATACCCTTGATAGGTTTCAGGCTTGATACCCTGCTCATTGCGGTCCACCCAACTGTCAACTATACCCGCTTGGTGATTGTTTGTGCGCTAGAAACCTAGTTACCTTTATTTTAGTGACTTACACAGGTGACTACGGGAGTATACCACAGTACCTAGGGTAGACATTGAGCCAAGATTTACAGAGGATACCCAGAGGGTGCTTCCGTATTCAAGTTACACTTTCTCCGGTAAGTTTCTCTAGTGTTGGCTAGTGTAACTGTTCTTCCAACTAGTTAGTGGCTTGATTGCTTTATCTCATAGGAAATTTTCTAGTGTGTGTTGGTTTTCATCATTAGTAAAAGCCATAGTGTGTCATTGATTTTATCACACAATGGAAGATCAAGAGCTTCGTCAGTCGCGAAGGCTTTTGGGCCTGCCATCGGTTGAAGTGGAGCCACCACCACCACCACTAAGGAAAAGACTTGACCAACAAGGGTCATTTGAGGTGACCGAGTAGCAGGAAACTGTACCCAAGCCAACCCAGAGAGGAGAACACTTCAATCTGGAGGATCCTACCATTTCTTACCTCGAAGCAGAAGCTCTCGAGCTGTATAACTCCCTGATCACTGACTTGTTGGCGCCCATCGTGGTACAAGTTTTCCCTCCAAGGATAACTCATCACAAGCGCCAAATAGTCTTGTAAGCATCGATGGAAGAAAACACTTCTACTTCATCTGGGAGTCCTCATACTCCCTCAAAGGTTGTCACCACAGGGGGTATTCCACCTCCTAAATCACCCTTGCAGGTCCGGACCACTATGGTCTTGACCACCTCTACCTAGGGCAGTGGTCTGATTCTATCTATGGCAACGATCACCACTCTGTTCACCTAGAGTGCGATGGGCCCTCCGTTTTCATACGGGATGCCCAGCTTCATCACAAACTTGATCCTATCCTACTCCACCCTATAGACCATGGGTTTGGGGGTAGGGACCTCAAACTCTCCTCTGCAAGGGTCCATGGGGGGTGCCTCAGCCCCTTATAATGATTTCCCTTATGACAGGGGTCATAAACCTTCGTCGTCACCTTCGTTCGGCGACGCTTCTCAACAACCCGCCTGGTCGACCATGAACTACAACTATCTAGAGCAGGTAGTCAAGGACCTTCCAACACCACACAGGTGGGTTCTTTTTCGTTATCTTTGTTCGACGTGTTTGGTAACAACGCATTCTTGTTAGTTGTCATCTCGGTCGGGGGAAACCCTAGTTTTGGACAACCAAATCCTGTGCAGGGTACTATTCCTGCACAGGGAGCAAATACCTCACAAGGACCTTGGAATCCATGGCAGGGATCAATCCCCTCATCAGGGATTCCGACCGGGGGCAACCCCTTCCATGGTCAATGGAACCCCGAGCAAGGCTCTGTACCTATGCCCGTCGGATCAACAGAGGGCAACCTTTTCCAGAATATTTTTAACACAACGTCGGGAGCAATCCATTCTCAACCCTCAATGTTCAATTACGGGAGTCAGACTATGACATGTCAACAAGCATAGTATCTGTATGCTGGCTACGGCCATGGTTTTTACCAGAACCCTAGTCAACAGCCTAACATTTCCTGGCAACCTGGTGCCAGCTAAAATCCGGGCTCCTTTTTCCATGTACATAATCAACAACCCAAGCTCCCATTTCTGGCAACATTACATTTTCCAGATTTGACAAGGTTATTAAATGACCCAATCTATCACGATCCGCGTTGGTCTCCCATGCCAACGATGTTTTCCTTAGATATTCTTAAGTTAGAAGGTAAGCCTAACGAAGATCTGGGTGATCATGTGACTACCTTTCACCTATGGTGCTCATCCAACTCATTGAAAGATGACTCGATCCAGTTGTGTTTGTTTCAATGCACTCTTATCGGGAGTGCCGCAAAATGGTACATTGAGCTCGATCGCTCAAGATACTCTACTTTTGGAAAATTGGCCATGGTTTTCCTTAACCATTTTCAATTACCTGTGAGATACGATGTCAGCACCAAATTACTGGCCAACTTTGAGCAAACAAAGGTTGACCATATCTCGGATCACATGTAAGAATGGCGGTGTAGGAAGATTTTGATAAAAGTACCAATACCACCAGCTTTCCTACTAGAGTGGTTCATTAAGTCTTTGTTCCCTCAGTTAACCAAGGACGTCGTGACGTCAGGAGTATTTTCCGAGGAAGAAGCGATTATGAGAGATCAACAGCTAGAACTTATATAATCTCAGTCTAGTTTACTTTGCAAAGTTTTTTCAGATGCACCGTGGTCTATCCTTGACAAGACCAAACACAAGTCTGGGCCACATGTTGATGGTATCATTGGTTCAGCACAAATGAATCCCATCGATCAACTGTCAAATCAATTGCAGCAATTGTCGATATAGTAGACAGTGGCCAGCCAAACTTCTAGTTTGGCTACTCCCCCTACCCAAATGTCAGATGTACATAGTGTGCAATCGAAAAACCCTAAAGTCAACCAGCAGGTTGACGGAAAGAAGAAACAGTGAAAGAAGGGTAAGGGGGATAAGAAACCCACCAATAAGGATGGCGGGGGAAACACAGAGAGAATAAAGTCAAAGTATCTGTGTAACCTTTGCATGGAATACCACCCGACTCACATGTACCCTCAACTCATGGAGGCCCAAAAGTTATTGGCACAGTAGCAGCTTGTAGTGTTAACGAACCCATTTCCTCATGGGAAAAATTTAACTCAAGCCTCTGCAAACGCGGATGGGGGCAGTCAGGGACCCCTTTCATCGTCTAATAATCCATCGACCTCAAATGTTTATATGTTGAAAGGTGAGGCTCACATAGCAACTAGGACACATGATTACGAAATGCCAAGCACTTTTGAGAATGGTAAAGAAGCCAAAAACCCATTTGTTCCTCTCGAGATCTAGAATACGTTGCATGAAAAAATGACACACATCCTGAAAGGGGAATTCAAGAAAGATTCCCACAATCCAAACACGAGGGCTGACCAGAACTACTCTGTGGTGGAGGATTTGTCACAAACCCCTTGCGCAATGTCCGCTTTGGAAGTCCTCCAGAGGTGCCCTGCTCAGAGAAAGGATATGTTAGTTGCCTTAGGATCTGCTGAGACTTGCAATCCAGAAACAATCCTACTTGATACGACCGACTTGAAGCCTCATCTTCCATACCAGGTCGCGTTTCAGAGAGTAGTGGCTTACACCACGAAGAATTTTACACAGAATATTTTTCGTACAGTGGTTGATGAGGGTGCCTCGACATGTGTGATGTCATTGGCGTGTTGGAAATCCATTGGCCAACCCATTTTGTCTCTGTCACCTACTCTTCTTACCGCTTTCGATGGTCATTTGTTCAGACCACATGGAATAATTACTTCTTTCTCCGTGCAGTTAGGAGGAAAGACTATGTGTCGAAGTTGAAGTGGTCGATGCACCTCTTGACTACAATATCTTGTTAGGAAGGAGTTGGACTTATGTTATGCATGTAGTGGTCGCTACAGTGTTATGGGTCTTGTTGTTTCCACATGAGGGTCAGATCGTGACCATTGATTAGTTGTCTTTCTCTCATCCTGACCCTTCATCAGGGGAAACCACGGTCCCGATGATTGATAATCCATAGCCTGGTGTCATCAATATAGGGATTGGTTTGTGCCCACCTTTGATGGGTACTTTTGATTACCCACCTCTGTCCAGTGATTTCAAGTACATATCGGTTGTCCCCGACCAGCCCAAGGATGAAATATTTCAAGTGTCATCGTTATGCATGACTTACTTTAACGATCCGTGGACTTTTCCTTCCCCATCGACCATGATGGAAGGGACAAGGCACTATGGCATGTCCATGCCCTTGTCTATGGTAGAATTTGTGTATTCCATTATCCAACAAGCTTCATCTGACCCCGATCCGACTCCTACACAGGAGTTAGATCTAGTTCTAGAGCCTATTCGGGCTCAAGGTTCCCCTGCCACTAACGATTCCTTATACTTGGTCTTTCCCTCTAAGGAGGCGATTATAGAGGCATTGACTGGTCTAGATAGACCTTGGGATGATTCCGAAGTTAGGAAGAATAGAGGCAGGATAATTTGTGTTGACTATGATTAGAGATAGGTCTTGTCCTATTAATCCTCTTGCTACATATGTAGTTTATGCCAAGGGTAATATGGAAACCATCGCTAAAACAATACCTATCGATATATCCAAAACCCATGACATTGTGGAGAATGTCTTCGTCGGAGATGATTTCTCCCCCAAGGAGATTTGAATCTATACAGATTTATTTAAATAATTCTGCAACATTTTTGGTTGGTCTTATGAGGAAATTCCAGGTATAGATCTAAGAATCATCGAACATGAAATAATGACTTATCCTGACACCAAGCCAGTCCAACAGAATCTTAGTCAGGTTAATCCTTGGAAAGAAGCAACTATTAAGTATGAAGTAGAGAAACTACTCAAAGTTGGTTTCATCTACCCCGTCCAGTTGACTCAATGGGTGTCAAATCTCATTCTGTTCAATAAAAAAAAGGGAACGATTCACGTATGTATGGACTTCCCTGATTTGAATAAGGCCTGTCCAAAGGATAATTTCCCCACCTCATTCATTAACCAAATCGTCAATGAATGCATAGTTTGTGAGGTATTTTCTTTCATGGATGGTTTTTCGGAATACAATCATATACAGATCAAGCTCGAAGACTAGCATAAAACATCTTTTATCTGTCCATGGGGTACATTTTCTTATCGGAAGATGCCTTTTGGCCTAAGGAATGTTGGAGCCACTTTTTAGCGGGCCATGTCTTTTTATTTCCACGATCTAAAACACATAGTCAAGGCTTATCTCGATGATTTGGCATCACGATCTCGTAAGAGAGCTGATCATCCCACACACCTCCAACTTATCTTTGAGTGATGTCGCTAGTATCGGATTTGCTTGAATCCTAACAAATGCAGTTTCTGCATGACGTTAGGTCATCTTTTAGGTTTTATAGTTTCGACAACAGGGATCATGGTTGATCCTCTAAAGGTTGAGGTGATAGTTCAATTGCCTCCCCCATTCACAGTCCCTCAGCTTCAGAGTTTACATGGAAAAGCCAATTTTCTTCGGCGTTTTATCACAAACTATGCCCAGATCACTAAAGGGTTTATGCATTTACTGAAGAAGGAAGTCCCTTTCCATTGGGAAGAAGATGCTTAATGCTCTTTCAAAGCGTTGAAACGTTCCCTCACATCTGCCCCTCTACTTTGGCCACCCAATTATAATAAATATTTCTTATTGTATTTGCTCATGGTAGAGTCAACCATCGGTATGGTATTGGTTCAAGAGGATGATATGCTTGAAGAATATGTCATTTATTACCTGATGCGAGGCCTGGTTGGACTAGAACTCAACTACTCCCACGCTGAAAATCTTACGTTGGAAGTAGTACATGTTGTCCACTGGTTCTGTCATTATATCTTGTTTCACAATACTACCGTCATTGCCGTTGTGAATGCGTTTCAATATGTGTTGACACGACATGTAATCGTCAGAAAGATAAGAAAATGGATTGTTATCCTCTAGGAATTTGACTTGGATTTTGTTTCAGCGAAATCTAAAAAGTCGTTGGTCTTCACGGAACGTATCTCAGAACTTCCAATCGAATCAGGTGATGTAACGCTTGAAGAATCACCGATTAAAGGAGATCTTTTTATGATTTCATATTCGTACCCCAGGTATGGAGATATACTAGTCTATCTCTAGACTTTGAAGTTCCCCACCTCTACTTCTCGTGATGAGAGTCGACGTATACACCATCAGGAAAAAAACTATCTTATTCTTGAGGACACTTTGTATCGTCGAGGTGTAGATTGCATCCTTCGTTAGTGTCTCACTCATGAAGAAGAAAAACTCATGCTTAATGACTGCCACACTGGATCATGTGGTGGCCATTTGTCTAGGTTGGCAACAGCCCAAAATATTATACAAGCAGGCTAATTTTGGCCGAAATTGATCAAAGATTGCATTTAATCGGTCAAGAAGTGCCACCCGTGTCATATCTTCTCTTGGAAGATGAGGGCACACCCTGATCCTATGTTTCTCGTCATTATAGTTGGCCCCTTCGCCAAGTGGGGGATAGATTACACTACATTCCACCCCCTTTCAACTAGGGGGAATTGTTATATCATCGTAGCAGTAGACTACTTCACAAAGTGGGTCGAAGCTATGCCAACATTCAAATATGATGGCGAAACAACAACTCTCTTTTTGTTTAACGAGATAATAGCAAGGTTCGACATCCTAAAGGAGATTGTCACTGACCATGGCAGTCACTTTCAGAACAAAATGATGTCTGAGTTAACATCAAAGCTTGGGTTGAGGCAAGAACATTCATCACCTTACTACCCACAAGCGAATGGTCAGGTGGAAGCTGTGAATAAGTCTCTCAATACCATTCTACAATGAACGATCAATTCAGCCAAGTCAAATTGGCATTAGATGTTGTAATCGGCATTGTGGGCCTACCAAACGTCTGTAAATACTGCCACCAGTTTCTCACCTTTTCAACTCATTTATGGGTTGGAAGGATTCTTGCCTATAGAATGCCAGATCCCATCTCTTAAGTTAGCAGTACAGTTATTTCCAGACACTTCACCTCTTGAGGAACGCTTATTATATATCAAGCATCTCGATGAGAAACACCATGATGCAGCCTTGGCTAATGAGGCTCACAAGAAAAAAGTCAAGTGTTAGTATGATTGGTCCGTTCATCCTCGGATTTTCTCTGAAGGCGACCTTGTCCTGGTCTATGACCAAGATAAAGATCCCCTGGGGGTAGGCAATTTCAAACCCATGTGGTTCGGACCTTTCATTGTGAAGGAATTATTAAAAAATGGCACTTATCGTCTGGTTGAATTTCAAGGGAAATCTTTGGTGGAGCCCAAAAATGGGCCCTACCTCAAGAAGTATTACTCGTAGATGGGTCACCTTGGGTGACTTCTTGTACATATGTATAGTTCTTATACAGTTAGTTTTTAATCTTTTTGTTTTATGGATGTGTCATTTTTTATGTCATATTTTTCACTGTGGCAAATGTCAAGTGAATCAGAGGTGTTCGTTGGGTTCACAGACGGTGCTAGCCGACACACTCGGAGGCTTGCTTCTGCAGCTTGGGTGATCTTCACACCTCAAGGCCAGTTGTTATCTTCTAGAGGTATCTGTTTAGGTGATGCCACAAACAATTTCATCGAGTACAACGCAGTAATAAAGTTTCTTCTTGACGCTTTGTCGCATGGTATCTCTCATCTCTAGGTCTACTTAGATGCATAGTTGGTTGTGTCCCAGTTAAATGGGGTTTATCGCGTTTATGATCCTACTCTACACCGACGATTCCTTAGGGTACATTTCTTATAATGATGATTTGATTACATTACGTATATCCATGTTACTAGGGGATTGAATCAAATCATAGATACTATAGCTAATCATGTATTAGATTGGCATACTGCACACACGTAAGAAAAAAAGCACACACATACACATGTAAATACATTTGTAAGTAAATGTAAACCATAAGACATAAAAGATGTAAATACACACACACACACATATATATATATATCAAAAGTCTCAGAGTATATAGGTGGGCGCAAGTGCCTCAAAAATACATATCTAGTACACATCATGGGGCTTATGCCCTCAAAAATATACAAAAAGTTCCCTTGGCACGTAAGTTGTCCATCCTAAGCTAAGATCGAGGCCTGTTGGCCCTGCCCTAGTGAACCATAGCATTTTCCAAATGCCGGAAGAGTTGGACCCAGGTCTGTGGCTCCCCAACTACATGAGGTTGCATCAATGGTGGGAGATCCTCAATCTCTGCCATAGGGACTGTGTGAGTGAGTTTGGTGAGGTTCTGCTCCACCTGTCTCAAAACTCGCTCAGCCTCTCCGGCTGGAGGTCCCCCTACTACTACTGTTGTTGGTTTGGCGGCTACGGATGGTACTGCCTCTGGTCGAGGATGTCGCCTAGTCCTCGAGAAGTCTGTTGGATGCACTAGTCCCACATCTGTACATAAACAGATACATAGTTGTCAGATACTCTGATTCCCATCAAAATGATATATAAAAAAAGAAACAAAAAAATTAAATAACATTAAAAAAAATCTACCTATCTCCTCACTCTGCTCTGGGAGGTATGGGAATGTCTGGGTCCCTGGAGAAGTTGATTTCGGCATAGGGGTAGTCCTCTATTGTCGGAATCTGTCGTTCCCACCAATCAAAAATTTTATCGTCGAAGGCCTCTATGGTCCTTCCTCCCCCCTGTCGCGGCAACAAGGCTGCCCATCTACACTTGCTGGGAGTGAGGCCTCATGCCCTCGAAATGTATCCCATGGACTGAGACCGAGTACTCTCGAAGAAGAATAATGAGCATAATATGGTCCCAAATATGAAGTTTTTGTTGTCCTGCCCACGACACTCAGTGAGTTGTCTCTTCATGCAGTCTAGCATGGTCATGCTCCAGTCAAATATTTGTGCATTCAAGCATTGCACTGCACAATGCATATGTAGTCAGGAGGCCTGATGTAAGTTCGTGGATCTAGTGATCCGCCCAATAAGTAGAACTATCACTTTTAGTGATAGGTTGGTAATCTTGTTTATTGGCACCTAAGAACCTACTTTCTAAGTGTCGGCCTCGCAATGTAGCCCAATCAACTTAGCAATGTTGTGAGGCTCGGGAGGGAAATAATGCAAGTTGACTGGTTCACCTCTCCTCGAGAGGACAATCAGAAAGTAAATATCTTCAGTCATTGGAGTCAATGACTTCCCCTCAAGAATAAACGCCTCAGCGTCAGGATGTCAGTAGTCTACCAAGGCATTCAGCAGCCTGGGTTGTGCCCTCATGAATAGACACCGGAAGAACTTCTACAAACCACATTGTCTCAATGTGGCCATAGCTACAGGGTCCTCATTGACTAGTATATCAATGTACTCATGCTCCCTCTCTCTCCAATGGACATACATCCTATAAAATGACAAGTTCAAAGGAGAGTTAAATCTTGTATTTTTAAAAAATTTCATATCTTTGAGGGTGTACGCGGGTTGTTTTGGACATAGTCACATATACACGTAGGTTGATTATTTTCTACCCGCCGGCATACATGGGTTGTCCTTGGACGGCCCACATACACGTAGGGCCGACCTTTTTTAGAGGTGTGCGCCCCCCAAAAAACCAAAATAAATGAAAACTAAAAGTATGGAAATACAAGAGGAGTTAGTTTGTATTTACTTGGTCCAAGCGGAATTTCGTTTCGTCCTCCAAAGCTCATGGAATCAACTTCTTTAACAAAGGGGTCTTTTTGGTTTTTTGGTCAATTCTCAATTTCCAATGGTGATAATGATCTTCCAGCTTCTATTTATAGACTTTTTTGGCCCTCTTTGTCATTTTTTGAACCCTTTCGTCATTTTTTCTGGCTTGAAAATCGCTTAACATGGTTCTTGAGTTTTGTTGTGCTACTTATATGTTTAGTATAATGCACTCATTAATTATCAATTCGGGATTCATAATCAATGGAGTTACAAGACACTAGTAAGAAAGGTAATTCTAATGTCATGAGTATAGAACTATTCTAAATTGTGTATGCTGGAAACAAAACAAAATAGCAAACTGAAATGCACTTGGTTGTCTTTCATAGAGAGGATATCTACTCCATTATGGCACATGCAAGTATGAGATGGAGCTGGTTTGATAGATCAACTCTGTTATCTGACCTAGAAAACTAACTATGCAATCCACACTTTTGAAAGGGAAATCACACATCAATCATCAAGACATAGCATTGGTAGTTCAACAGTCAATATACTGAGTAGGTTGTGGTTCACAATGTGTTGTTGTGAACTTCACTAGTTCTCCTTCAGATATGTCTGACTACTACTACCAACATTCATGTCTATGAAACAAAATCAAATTCATAAAAACAGAGCATATGCAAAAGCAGAGCGAGTAAAGATCTCTAAGCAATCATATAATGGAAATCCTACTCTAAGTTGTACTACTATCATTTGAGAGAATTAAATATTTACACTATAAAAAAAAAATGCTAATACTAATCTATGAAGATGCTGACCTTTGTTGGGCGGTGGGCCCTTGCCACTTCAACAGGTCAGCGACTGGAGTCTACAGTAAGCTTTCTTTCAACCCACACATTACCCTCATTCAAATTTCAAACATAGAATCAAACTTATGCTAACAACTCAACTCACATTTAATTGTAGACAATCAAGACATGGAGATAAATGACATTCTTCCATTAATATTCACTCAGAATATGTTCTGCAATATAACACGCTGCTTCACATGCTGTAATATTCTAACTCTCTCCACTCTTCCACCATTCTTTCCACGGATATTTAATAGTCTTAGCCGTGAAACACAAGGAGGTGAAATGATTTGTAAATCAGTCAATTTTTAATTTTAATTATTCGATTACATCTTTTAGCTTCATCCTCATGACACGAAGTGCATGAGGATGAGGCAATCAACAAATTATTCTAACATAGCCTTGCTAAAGAAAATAAACATCCAACAATTGTCTTGAGCGTGATTTGGACTAAACTTGGTACAGTCGGCTCTCTATATTGGTACTGGATCATGACAGGTAGATGGTACCAGATCATGATAGTGCGCAAATGGTGGTACCGGATCATGACAGTCCACGGTCGTTGGTACCGAATCGCAACAGGTGAGATTCAGTACCAGATGTGCTTGGTACCGCATTCGGACAGTGGCAGTCTTGGTGCACAAGTACCAGATAGCTGAGCTAGTATAAGAAGGCTGGATTTATCTAGAGGTCAAAGATTATACATGGAAAATTGAAGCATTAGTACATGAAATGTTTAATTTCCTAGCTCAATAAACCACAAAATGCATAAATTAATCACACTTTACCTTATGACCTTATCAATGGCCAATGGTAGCGTTCTTGTCATTCACTCAAGCTTAGGTAAGACAAAAAGGTATAGATGAGGAGTATAATAGGGTAGTGGGGATGTTAATTTCAGGTCTCAACATTCCCCCATGCCAAAATCATTGCATGTCCTCATGCAACTGAAAACAAACCCAAAATTTCTTCAAAACTTGAGACTGCATTCTTTACTTCAGTGGATCAATGATGTTGATGGCTGAGGCCTCTTCTTTCAGCTCTCTTTTTATGACCCTAACATATTGTAGAAGTCATAGTACCTTATTGAGCTTGTTAGAAGTTTCTTCATGGTCATCTTGAAGTTGTTGGATGGTTTCTTTCAATTGCTCATTTTCCTTTTTGATATACATGTCCAATAGTTGGTATTCATTCACTTCTTGTTTGAGTTCCTGATTTTGTTTTTGCAGTTCCCCAATCTTTTTCTTCATTTGTTCTTTTGTCAAGGTCTTTGTTGACTCCATCATTATTGACTGGATGCATTCTCTCTCTTTGACTTCCTCCCTCATCCCACATAAGGTAATAGTGGCTTGTTCCTCGGTCAAACTAGGGACGTCATCCTAGACTGATAAGTCTTCAGAAGGAGAGGTAAGATCGATTGGATCTTCCTGTGTACAAGGACTGACAATTGTTTTTCCCTTCTTTTCCATCCTCCTTGTGGTTCTTTTACAAGGAGGTACTGGATCAGGGGTGCTCACGGGCTTCCTTTTCTTCTTTTCTATTTGTGAAATGGTGGCACGGGACTGTTCTATAGACTGATTACTTTTAGTTTTTGAGATATGCTTCCCTTTCTTCATAGTTTTTGTTTGATGACCCTTCTCCTCAAGTGCCACTGTTGAAGTCTCCTCTACTAATTTGGTTTTGCCTTTTGATTCAGGACTTTTAAAATTCTTATTGACTGTGGGAGAGGACCCTCCTTGTCTACTAGCTTTTTCATGTTGGCTCACTGTCCTGGATGATGATGGAGTTGCCTTATCCTTATTGCCCTTTTTCTTTTGAGGTTCCTTATTTTTCTTTGGAGCATGTCGGGCTTCCTCCACTCATTTTTTTTCTATGGGACGGTGTTGAGTGATAAGGGTTTTCCAACTAATCCTCTGCTTCCTAAGTTCATGTAAAACTAACATTTTAATGAGACCTTGATGGTAAATGCTAGTCTTCTCAGTTTTGGATAGGGATTTGAAACCTCTTACCATTTTGTTCAAACTCATCCATAGAAAATATGGGAAATCAATTTCAGTGCCTCCTTTAAAGTGTAATAGAAGCCTAAGATGATATATGAAGGTCACAGCATACCTTCCCTCACAAGTGACGAATCGTTGAAGACTAGTAATCATTGGATGATACTCTTCCTTGATATAGTTCCTAAGGATCCCCTTTTTCCAATCGGGGTGTTGAAGGTCTTCTTTCAAAAATTGTTGGCACATCTCCTTGTTGATTCCTACACCTTTGAAGTTTTTGGCTCCGCTGTTAGGTAATCCTGTGACCTCCCTTATCGTTTCTTCATTGATTGTCGGTTGCAGATTGCCTATATGCATAATCTCTCCATCGTAACCCTAAATAAATTCGTGAGATATCTTCTCGTGCCAACCTGTGAATTTCTCCAAAAATGGTATCCATCCCGATCTAGCATACTTCTCTCGACATAGTTGGAATTCCTTGGTCTCTCTATAAATTTGGAAGACCGGTTCATGTCTACTTATGACCATCGTTATAAGTTGTGAGAAAAGGATCGGGCTATAACGCAAAGGTTTAGTCAATTGATGAGGGTAAGGGTTTGGTACCGGAGAGGAGTAGGCTCAGAACTGGAGAAAGGTAACGACAAGGGAAATATGGTGATGGTTTCAATAATGCAAATGTTAGTTTTAATAAGGATGTCGTAAGGAAAATTTAAGACCAGATGAGGCTTATCTGAATGGCTTTGCCATCTAAATAAGCCATTTCATTTCTACCCGTTAATGTAATGATGAGGACAAGACGTTGGGTGTCAAAGCATCATTTTGGGATAGGTGATTGGACTTCCGAGTGATGAATTTGATGTTGGATCATGGTTCATGACACAAGATAAGTTCATGATTTTCTTAAGGACGGAGTACATTCGTGGCCTATCATTACTAGACATGCTTCATATTCATGATTTGATGTGATTTTTCCCTTAACCATTTTTTAGCACTTATGAGAGGATTGATTAAGTTTAGGCATATGGGCATGAGGGATAGGTGCATGGTTTTAATACTAAGGTCATAATATATAGTATATAATTTCATACTTATTGTAGTTTTATGAGCATAGAAAAATAAATACCATGTTACCTTTGCTTTTGCCTTTTTATGATCAATACCCATAGCATGTGTGACTGCTTGTAGATTGTCAAAATTCATCGTTTTAGACTGGAGTTATCTGAAAGCTTGGTACGGGAATTTCCTGTACTTATTTTACTCTGTGCTTATAATCTTTTGTATTTGGTTCTACAGGGTGATCATGTTGGTTTCTGAAGGTGAGATGTGAGACTGAAAAAGAGTTCTGAAGGATCTCTTTGACCTTCCCCCATGCCAAGGATGTTGCATATCTGTATGCAAGAAGATTCAACATTCTGAATCATAATGGAGAAACCATGATAAGAGAAAAATAAACCAATCAAATTTCAAAAGTACATTTATCACCTAGCATATGATCTCATGCCTAAAAATTGAAATTTCCTTTCTTTTGATGGCTTATTGACAAAGGTAGCATTCAGCAGTGAAAACAGGGAAATTTTTATATGTTTACCAGAAGAACAAATCCAACCTAACTTGCTTCAGAGATTTACTATCATTAGATGTTATAGATAAATTTCACAGTATAAGTAGATTAGACTCCCTAGTTAGGGCTCCACTCTTAAAAAGTTTCCTTCTTAGGTAATGTAGGCTTTAGATGCCAGACCGGTAAGTTGACTTAGGGTAATTCTCAAATGGACATTTTCTTGTAGTAATTATGTTGCTTATTAATCTGGAGTTTGTATCTCATAAATGCCAATAGTGACCTGTGATTTTTAGATGAAAAAAGTGAATTTTTCAATCAGACAAGTATAGATGAGACATTTCTCAACTAGAACCCACTGCCAGCAAGTCTGTTCAGTACTCTGGTGGGGTAGTTGTGATAATTAGTGAGAGATCCCTTCCCCAGGTAGAATGCCCCATTGCCAGCAGGCATGTTCAGTACCCTGATGGGTTTGCCTAGTCATACCACAGACCAATACCCGCTGCCAGCAGACCTATTCAGTATCCTGGCAAGTTAGTCTCTTAAACCCTTTTTCCATCAGAGGCTTCTTGTCCATAGTCACCTATTTTGGTTTTTATTAAAGAGTGATTTGCATGGTGACAGGGGAGGCTCGTCTGAAAAACTTTTTATAGGCTGGGATGGTATTGGGTTGGAAGGTATATGCTCTTCTTTGAATGTCTTTTAAATATTTGTCTGAAGGAAAAATAAACTTTTTATGCACATTATTTCTTTAGAGTGATCCAGATGTATAATTTTGTCTGAGTTTGTCCATAAGAGAATGACCTAAAGTTTCCTTAGGGTACTGGTACATCCTCTTCCATAAAAATTTCCCTAGTGTGCCCATGGTAGAGAGTGTTCATATACTCATATGTTACTCTTTATTAAGATAATCCAATGAATACTATTGAAGTCTAGTTAGGGTGAGATAGTTACTTATAGGCTAATATATTTTTGTCCCTTTAATCATGCTGAAATACTGGATAAAGGAAACTTATAGTCTTTGAAGCGGATTATGGTTCTTTGAGCATTCATAGGTAAAGATTGTGTCCCTCTTTTTTGTATTTTGTTTTTAAGCAACAGAACCAAAAAAATAAAAATACTTCTTTTTATCTAGCAATAGAACCAAAAGAAATTAAAATACTTATTTTTAGCTAGCAACATAACCAAAATAAATTAAAATACTTCCCTTTAGTTGTCAACAGAACCAAAAGAAATTATTACTTCACAAGGGCTACCATTTGATACTGCATTCGACTTCTTGGTTCCAGCTTAAGTGGTTGTTGCATGGCTTCATAATTCAGATTAATTGACATAAGATTTTGAAATATGCGTGGCATGCTTTGTCAATTAGGTAATGTGTCCTGATAGTATTGTAGAAGGACAAACTTCTGGTACCAAACTGTTGGTATTGGACCAGAATAGGATTTATGGTACCGAAGCAGAACAGAATATTGTTGATTCCTACAAACTGATGTTTAGAAAGTTCGTGAAGGATCAAATAAATTATAGAAATTTATTTACAAAAAAAATTGAAAAAGTAAAACAAAAGGAGTTAAGAATCTCTTGTTACCTTCATATTATTAACAAAACTCGATCCACACCTATGTACAAAAGTTTCAAACAAACCAATCAATGTGGATCAGTAGGAGGGTATCCTTCCTTACTAATCACATGCATATCTGAATTCTGTAGTATACGAGTCAGGAATTCCTCTTTTGACAAGGGTTTGTTGTAAATTCGCAACTGGTGACCATTCACAAATAGTGGTGTCTGGTGTTCATCAATTGTCTTTATCCTAATTGAACCATTATCGTAGATAGTGTCAATTTCATAAGGTCACATCCAATGACTAGTTAACTTACCTTTGAAGTTCTTGAATCTGTTGTCATACAGCAGAGCCCAATCTCCTTGTTGAAAATTTTTCTTTTTTAGATACTTGTCATGCCATTTTGTTCTCTGCTCTTGAATGAGGGTGGTTCTTTAAAGTGATTCCTGCCTGATTTCATCCAACTCATTAAGCTGCAAGAGTCTTTGTTGCTGGGCTTCATCCAAGTCCATGCCAACTTGTACTGCAGTCCTGAAGGTTTTGATCTGGAATTCTATGGGGAGAAGCACCTGCTTCCCATACACCAATTCATAAGGTGTATGTCCTGTTGTATTCCTCCAGGTGATTCTATAATCCCATAAGGCTTCTAATAATCTGTTAGCCCAATCCTTGTGGTGTGGTTGTACTGTTTTGGTAAGAATGGACTCAATAACTTTGTTGGTAGATTCTACTTGTCCATTTGCCTGTGGATGGTAGGGTGTAGATTTCCTGTGTTTGATTTGGTACTGTTTTGTAACAGATTTAACTAGATGAGAGGTAAATTGAGTTCCCTGGTTAGTCACAATCTCTCGAGGTACATCAAATCTAGTAAAGATATCATTAAAAAGGAAGTCTACCACTGATTGTTCACTTGCAGCTGGTAAAGCTTTTGCTTCAACCCATTTAGTCACATAGTCGATGCATACAAGTATATACTTTTTCTTTTTAGATGCAAGGTTAATGGGTCCTACAAAATCTAATTCCCACTTCTCGAAAGGCTTAATAACTACTTGGGCTTGAAGTGGCATTTGGTCTCATGCAGTAGGCTTACCCATTCGTTGGTATTCATCACAATTGGATACATAGGTTTTAGCATCTCAGAAAATATGAGGCCAGTAGTAACTAGATTGCAAAACTTTGTAAGTAGTCCTCTTGTCTGCGAAGTGTCCTCCACAAGGACCATCATGGAAAGCTTGCAGAATATCATGAATTTCATCTTCCCTTACACATCTCCTGATCACCAAATCTAGTCATGTTTTGTAGAGGCAATCATCGTGCCACATGTAATTTGCACTTAGTTGAATTACTTTCTATTTTTCTCTAGGAGACAATTTCTGAGGCATCTTCCCTATCACAAGATAGTTAGCTACATCTGCATACCAAGGAGTGAATGTAGAAATAAAAAACAAATTTTCATCAGGAAATTTATCTTCTACTGGTGCATTATCTCCGAGATGAATCATTCTAGATAAGAAATCAGCCAGAAGATTATATTTACCAGGTCTATCAATAATGTTGATATTAAACTCTTGTAATAATAAGAGTCATCGTGTAACTCTAGGATTTTTTACAGGTGTGTTCATTAAAAATTTGATGGTTGAATGATCAGTGTGTACAAAAGCTTGATATCCTGTAATATAGTGTCTAAATTTATTGATAGCATGGACTACAACTAGCAATTCTTTTTCTATGACCATATAATTAACTTCAGTTGGAGACAGATTTTTACTGACAAAGTAAATAACATAGGGCATTTGATTTTCTCTTTGTCCAAGAACTTCCCCAAGGGGTATGTCTGAGGCATCGGTACAGATATGAAAAGTAAGGGACCAATTTGGTCCTCGTCATACAGAGGTAGTTGCAATTTTTGTTTTAGAATTTCAAAAGATATTTGGCATTCATCATCCCACTTAAATTCAGCTTCTTTAGATAACAACTTGAATAAAGGGGTAGCTAGGCTTGTAAAATTCGGAATGAATCTTTTATAGTAGCCCGCATGTCCTAAAAATATGCGAACTTCCTTTTGTGAGGAAGGTATTCTGATTTGTGTGATAATATAAATCTTTGTCGGATCAACTTTCATTCCAGAACTAGAAATGTGATGTCCCAAAACAATACCTTCAGTGAGCATCATTTTTTACTTTTCATTACTTAAAGAAAGATTAGTTTCCTTACACCTAATCAAGACTTTTTCTAGACTGGTCAATGCTTCTTGGAAGTCTTTTCTATGGACTGTAAAGTCATCCATGTAGACGTCCATGCAATAATTGGTCGAGTCAGAGAAAATGGCTAGGACATCCTTTTGAAAAGTGGTTGGGGCATTGCAAAGTCCAAAAGGAAGCACCCTATAAGAATAGGTACCCCAAGGGCAGGTGAAAGTGATCTTCTCCTGGTCTTCAGGTGCTATTTGTATCTGGTTGTAACCACTAAACCCATCTAGGAACGAAAAATACTTCTTTCTGAACAAGGTATCCAACACCTGATCAATAAATGGTAAGGGAAAATAATCTCTATGGGTGGCTTTGTTCAACTCTTGGAAGTCTACACATATCCTCCACTTGCCATTTTTCTTGGGAACTATGACAAGTGGAGATACCCATTGACTATCTGAAATGGGGTATATGAGATTGGCTCGAAGGAGTTTTTGCAATTCTTCTTTTACAATATCTCTAAGGGCTAGATTCATCCTTCACTGAGGTTGTCTAACTGGTTTGATTCGGTCATTAGTGTAGATATGATGTGTGCATGTGTCAGGGTGAATTCCTTTCATGTCTACATAATTCCATGCAAAGGAATCAAATTGTCTTTGGAGCATTTCAATTACTTGTGTCTTTTGTTCTGGTTCCAAACTAGAGTTGATATACAAAGGTTTTCCTGGGCTAATCTCAACAAGTTTAGTAGTTTCTTCCTTCTCTAAGGAGGCTAGTGATAAGGTATATAATTTAGTGATATCAGGGTGCCAAGTTTGTTGAAATTCGGAACTAAAAATATGTGACAATTCTGCAAAAGACCTTGGGTATTCAATGTAATTTGTATCAACCAAAAATAAAGTTAAGACTTGTTCATCTGATTGTTCTTGCATTCCTCTTACTTGTTCAAGTGTTAATAGGGGTCTAATGCAATCTTCCTCTCCATAAGGGTTTTCGAACCAAACAGGTATTTTTCATGCCAGTTGGGAAGGAGGGAAGAGAACAAGTTTTTGGCTATGTTTTCCATTGGATATAGTCATCTCACCAGACCGACAACTGATAAAGGCATCTGTTGTGTCCAGCCAAGGGCGGCCAAGAACCACAGGGTGTCCTAGTTTGGAGGATGATTTAGAATAGATGACTAAAAAGTCTACTGGATATTCCCAAGAAGCTAGAGTGACTGTGACATCATCTAGACTTCCTACAAGGCTAATGACTAACTTATCTACCAACTCTATCATGGTTTGGGTTGGTCTTAACTGGTTGATTTGGAGTTTTTTCATAGTGTCAAAAGGAATTACATTAATTTATGCACCTAAATCAATGAGTGTGTTTGGTAGAGAAATACCATTAATTTCAATAGTGACTACTAGGTTTACAGGGTCATTATATTTGTATGGCAATTCATAAATAAATTCAGATAATTGTCCCACCACTTGAACAAGGGGAGGTTCCTTCTTCTTCCTTCCTGATTTCTTAATGCAAATATCCCTTATGATTTTGGAATATATAGGGATATCCTTAATGGCTTGCAGTAGAGGTATTTTTATACATACATTTCGTAATTCATCTTCTATATCTCTGTGCAAGGGTGGGTCAGGTTTCTTTACTAATAGTCTTTCAGGGTAGGGTGGGAGATTAACTTTTTCGGGTACTCGTACAGACTGAGAAGTGATTGGAATAGGAGGGGAGGTCTCTTCTTCTGCAGGGGTGGTTTGAGTGTTTTCTTCCTCAGAATGATTATCATTTTCTTCCTGAATTATTACTGCAAGATCTGATTGGTTTACAACTTTCCTCGATCGTAGTTGAATTTCATAGGTGGGAAAGGTTTGAACTTCTGTATTTTGTATCGGGTGGGTGGTTCGATTATTGGGGTTAGGGATTGGCTGGGAAGGGATTGTTGTTGGTTTTGGAGGGTTTTGGGCATCTTGGTTTTGATGTTGATTGGCATTTATAGGTGGTTGTTGCTACTGGTTAGGGTTCAAGGGGGTTGTAAATTGCTGATGTATAGGAGGAGTAAAGCTTGCATTTGTGGTGGGTTGAATCTAGGTAGTAATTGGGAACTGTTTGCAGGGTATTGTGGATATGTAGGGTAAGAGGGATTTCCATACATAGGCCCCCTCCAACCTTGTTGCAAGGGTTGAGTTTGAGCTTGCTGAGGTATCCATTGTGGATAGGTCACTGGGGAAGGACCCCATTGTTGTTGTTGATATTGTGCATTAGGGTCAAAAAATGTATTGGGGTTTTGGGCTCTCCAAGGTCTTCTGGAAGGGTATGGTTGTTCTTATGAGACTCCTCCTCCCCTATACATGGCTTGTAGGTCAAGAAAAGTTGGACACTTAGATGTGGGGTGTTCTAGTGTACACAGACCACAAATTTCTATGACATTTAATGGGCATTCTTTCTCACTATGCTTATTTCGGCATCTATGACAAAATATTGCTAAAGCAGACTCTTTTTCTTGTTTCTTTTTTAGTTTTAGAGTATCTAACTGGTTACATATTGTGCTCAAGATGTTTTTTTTTAAGTTCTCCAATAAGTTTCCTAACTCAGTTCTGGTGACAGTCCCTAAGCTTTGTTTTGTATTTCTGCTAAAAGGATCTCTTGGTCCTTTGCCTATTTTAGCTTGTCCTATTGAGTATCTCCTACAGTAATCTGCAATCTCTAAAAAAGGATTTTGATGTACATCTCCTGAACTCAACAAGTTTAAAACTTCTATGCAGTCATCTCTAAGACCTTTCAAGAATACAATTCTTACTACAGTTGGGTCTGTGGTGAATAGTTTTGACTTCTAATAGTTGTATAAGAATATTTCTAGGTAGTCTTCAGGGCTTTCATCTTCTATTTGTTGCATTTTAAAAATGTTGTTTTTAGCATTATCCTTACAATAGTCTTGGTATTTTCGTAAAAATGTGTCTTTCATATGATCCCAAGAGAGGATTGTATTTTCTCCTAAGCTCATGAACCATCTTAAGGCTGAATAATTTATTGTAGTAGGAAAGAGCTTAAGTTTTTGGGCATCATCTGAGTAGTTATAGCTTCTACATAATATGTCAAACTTGAATAAAAATAAATCTAGATCTTCAGTTGACATACCTCTGAAAGTGGGTAATGATGATAGTGGGATATTCTTCATGTTGATGTTTCTGGAAATATCCAAGATTGGAACCCCAAACTTCTCAGTCTCTGTGGTTGCATTTCCTTCTTCTTCTGTCATTCTATTGATGGATGGTTCAGAAACTGGATTTTTTGTGTCTCCTATATGTTCAGTAGACTCACGTTCTACCTGCCCAAGTGTCGATTCTTCCATTTTAGGTTCTCCTTCTGGAACCTCGTTGGCTCCCCTTGAATTTTCTCTTGGTGGAATTTTTCCTGCACCAGTGTCAGTTGGATTAGTGGGGGGGGGTGTTTTTGAATCTTTAGAGCTTACAAATATACCCTTGTTATCTCTATATCTATGCATAAAATGGAAATTCGATTCTCAACTGAATTGAAATCCTAATTCTATCTAGAAGGTCAGAAGGAAACCTGGCTTTAGAGAACCCCACTCTAGTGGCTGCGTGGCTCTTCACTCACATATTAAACATTTTATCCTCCTCCCTCAAGTAGCCTTTAAAAGCATTAAAAATTTATGCAAACAATCTAAGCTAAAAATCACTTCCTACCGTTTGCAACTCCCTGGCAACAGTGCCAAAATGTTGTGCTGCTTATATGTTTAGTATAATGCACTCATTAATTATCAATCTGGGATTCCTAATCAACAGAGTTACAAGACACCAGTAAGAAAGGTAATTCTAATGTCATGCGTATAGAACTATTATAAATTATATATGATGGAAAGAAAACAAAATAGCAAACTGAAATGCACTTGGTTGTCTTTCACAGAGAGGCTATCTACTCCATTATGGCACATGAAAGTATGATATGGAGTTGGTTTGATAGATCAACTCTGCTATCTGACCTAGAAAAATAGCTATGCAATCCACACTTCTGAAAGGGAAATCACACATCAATCATCAAGACATAGAATGGGTAGTTCAACAGTCAATATACTGAGTATGTTGTGGTTCACAATCTGTTGTTGTGAACTTCACTGGTTCTCCTTCAGATATGTCTGACTACTGCTGCCAACATTCATGTTTATGAAACAAAATCAAATTCATAAAAATAGAGCATATGCAAAAGAAAAGCGAGTAAAGATCTCTAAGCAATCATATAATGGAAATCCTACTCTAAGTTGTACTGCTATCATCTGAGAGAATTAAAGCTTTACACTATTAAAAAAAAATGTTAATACTAATCTAGGAATATGTTGAACTTTGTTGGGTGGTGGGCCCTTGCCGCTTCGACAATTCAGCGACTAGAGTCTACAGTAAGCTTGCTTTCAACCCACACATTACTCTCATTCAAATTTCAAACATAGAATCAAACTTATGCTAACAACTCAACTCAAATATAATCATAGACAATCAAGACATGGAGATAAATGGCGTCCTTCCATTAATCTTCACTCAGAATATGTTCTGCAATATAACACGTTGCTTCACATGTTGTAATATTCTAACTCTCTCCACTCTTCCACCTTCCTTGCCATGACTATTTAACAGTCTTAGTCATGAAACACAAGGAGGTGAAATGATTTGTAAATTAGTCAATTGTTAATTTTAATTATTCGGTTACATATTTTAGCTTCATCCTCATGACACGAAGTGCATGAGGATGAGGCAATCAACAAACTATTCTAACATAGCCTTGCTAAAGCAAATAAACGTCCAACAATTGTCTTGGGCATGATCTTGACTGAACTTGGTACATTTGGCTCTCTATATTGGTACCGGATCACGACAAGTAGATGGTACCGGATCACGATAGTGCGCAAATGGTGGTACCGGACCATGGCAGTGCGCAAATGGTGGTACCGAATCACGACAGTCCACGGTCATTGGTACCGGATCACAATAGGTGAGATTCAGTATCGGATGTGCTTGGTACCGGATTCGGATAGTGGCAGTCTTGGTGAACAAGTACTGGATAGCTGAGTTGGTACAAGAAGGCTGGATTTATCTAGAGGTCAAAGATTATATATGGAAAATTGAAGCATTAGTACATGAAATGTTTAATTTCTTAGCTCAATAAACCACAAAATGCCTGAATTAATCACACTTTACCTTATGACCTTATCAATGGCTAATGGTAGTGTTCTTGTCATTCACCCAAGCTTAGGTAAGCCAAAAAGGTATAGATGAGGAGTATAATAGGGTAGTGGGGATGTTAATTTTGGGTCTCAACAGGTTTCTCATTGGATGTTACGATACACTTCACTTTTGGTTTGGAAAACTTTTGGAGAGATGGGTCACTTTTGAAGGTCCTTTGGTAAAAGTCATTTTTCCAACTTTTTGCATTTAAGTTAGGATTCCACCTCCACTTTTTGCATCTCATTGCCTTTTCCACTTTTCCATAAAATCGATCACACCGAATTGCAACACTAAACCATCATTGTTGCTTTAGAAGTGTCGTAATTTAGTGGTAGAGCCTTCCCTTACATGGATGCCCTAGGTAGATCCTGGTTGCATTTTGGTGTCCATGTTGTTCTTAATGACTTTAGGCTCGAGAGTCCTGATTAGTCATGTATTTATTAAAATTTTGAGACTCATATGTCTAATATATCATCACTCTTTGCCTCACCCTCAATAATCCTAAAATGATTCTTCTTTAAGCCCTAATTCAGACTATATAAACATGAAAATATTGTCGAGCGATCTTGTTTCCCTTCACGCTCTCCAAACTAAAAATTGAAGGCACATCTGTCCGACAATAGTTTACCCCTTTTTTGGTCTGGACGGTCAACTGTACGAACAAAGGTATACTCTAGGAACTTCGGTTCACTAGAAGAGTATTCTTAAGAATAAGTTTAACCCTTTTTCGGGCCTGAGGGACTAAATTTACGAAAAAGGAACCCCCATGGAGTCCAGAGTTAAGCTATTTTCAGACTCCCTAAAAATGAAAAGATTGTCGAGTGACCTTGTTCCTTCACACTCGTTAAACTGGTCCAGAATAACTTTCCCTATGGACGCCATAGTTAAGCTCTTTTCAGACTCCTTAAAATTGAAAAGATCGTCGAGTGACCTTGTTTTCTGACACTCATTAATTGGTCCATAAAACCATCTATTGGCATGAGTTTACCCCTTTTTCTAGCCTGTAGATTAAGGAGGAAAAAGGTACACCTCGTAAGATTCGTCTCACCAAGAGATTTCTCCTCAGTAAATTTTACTTTTTCAGGCTAAGGAGACTAAATCTAGAAAAAGGCAATGAGTCCATAGTTAAGCTCTTTTCATAATCCTTAAAATTGAAAATGTTGTCGAGTGATCTTGTCTTTGTCACACTCATTAAACGGTTTTGAATAGACGTCTTTTCAGTTCTAGTTTACCACTTTTTCAAACCAACTAGACTACCTTCGAAAAAGGTAATGCAATGGAGTCTTCTTTTGTAGTTTTCAAACTCTCTAAAAATGAAAAACCACCAAGCTTACCTTCTCTGGGCTCGTTAAAATTACATTGAAGGGTGTTATCATTGTGTCCTGTTAATCACATTTTCATTCCTACATTTTGGCATAATGTCGGCTCCATGTTTCTCTCAACTGACCCTTTGAAGCATGCCTTATACGCACGCCTTGTAGCACTTTGCCTCTGCATATTGACACCTTGACCCATGGAGGAATTTTCTTGAGTGTCCTTTTCCTACACATGTCTCCTGGCTCTGAGAATTAGTGTGTTCCTTGCGCTTGGAACTAGTATTCTTTGCGAAACTCGTTCCTCCTTTGTAACATAGCATTATTTTATTCTTTTTCAAGCTTTCCAAAATTATTGAAAAAGACAAACAAATCAAATATACCACAAAAAGAGGATGGGAAAAGTATTTTCTTTTTATGGCAGCACAATGAGTCGCCCTTGGACAAAGAACATCCTTCCGTTTTTTCATCAAGCTCTGGGATTTAATATGACCTTAGGAAGTTGTTCTCGCTACATAGATATGTGTCCTCCTCTGTTTGGATATTCTTCCAAACATATGGAGAGTTTGCATTGCCTCCTGCATCATGAACTTATGTCAATTTCATGCTGCCTGAGTCTAATCATCTGTCATGCTAATATCCAAGGGAAGTTTTTACTAAGCTTGAGTCGGCCCTTCTACAGTTTTTCTCTTGTCCTCATGCTCGGCCATCCAAAAAGTTTGTTAAGAACCAAATATCAATATAGCATAGAAAAACCTCAGAATAAGTACTCAATGCCTTGAAAAAGAGAAAATTTTAGATAATAATCCTCTTCGAGGGGGAAACCTCCTTTTACCCCACATAAATGTTCAAGTATAAGATGATTCCAAATGAAAATGTCTCCTTGGTATATATAGGAGACTAGGAGGTATAATTACAACTAATGGAATAAAGCCGACATAAATAAAATAACATTATTAATGTAATATGCCCCAATTAAGGGGTAATGAGCCAATATTAGGGCTTAACATGCCCCTCCCCTTGAGACAAGTGTTGTTCGCAACACTTGAGTAACTCTGGATGCTTCTGTATAAAAGACTCATCATCCCAAGTGGAATCTTCAGCCGATAGTTTCCTCCATTTAATGAGATACTCTTAAATGGATCTATTCCTTAGCAGGAAAATTCGTGTGTCAGTGATGGCTTCAGGCTCCAATATGATTTTTATTTCCTCATCAAGTTTTGGAAATATAGTTTGAACTGGGATCTTGTCGGCTATAACCTTCTTTAATCATGAAACATGGAAAACTAGGTGTACTCGTGAAGATGCAGGCAACTCCAATTTGTATGCCATAGTACCAATCTTTTGCAACACCTTATAAGGGCCATAGTACTTTGGTGATAATTTATTATCCTTC